>JAHRHZ010000023.1:52012683-52047369 GCA_024137785.1 Ginglymostoma cirratum
AGCTCTACACCTTGTTACCCTAAATAAGTCTACTGTGTCTATGTGTCTACTTCCTTCTCCATATCACATTCCCTACATAAATCCAGTGTCTAGAACCAGGGATCGGGGTGTGATTCAAAGCACTTAAAAATCAGAAGATAACTGATTGCAAACCAGAATCCTACAGGGGTCACTCCAGGCCTCCATTTTTCCAGCAAAAACAATCTGAGTTTATCCAACCTCTCTTCATGACTAAAACCCTCCAGACCAGGCAACATCCTGGTAACAAGCATGGGGCTGGATGAACACAGCAGGTCAAGCAGCATCATAGGAGCAGGAAAACTTGACGTTTCGGGCCTAAACCCTTCATCAGAAGTCCTGGTAAACCTTCTCTGCACCTCTCTAAAGCATCCACGTCCTTCTGGTAGTGTGGTGACCAGAACTGCATGCAATATTGCAAATGTTTCCATATTCCACGTGTTCCTAAGTGCCCTTACCTCTCAGCATGTTGAATACGAATGGTTATAAGCTTCAATAAACTTGGTCAGTGATGGAAAAGGTTCACTATACACAACATCCAAGCACCCTACATTCCCAAACAATTATAGATGAACTGATGCTCAGGCATGCCTGTCTGCCCCCTCTCCCATAGCCCAGCCCCTTCCCCAGGTTAAATCCTCAGGGTTTAACCAACTCTTACAAACTGACTTCACTGAAATTCTCCTGCCTGGTAGCCATGGTCACAACTAGGTTAATCCTACCAATCCAATTCTGGCCTCCATTCTCCTGCTTTTGGCTGCTCCACCAATCACACATCCTGTTTCTGGAGGAGCAGTTAGTGTGGGAGAGAGGCAGGCTGTGATTGGCTGAGCTGTAGGAACCTTGTGTAAAACAGGGTCTAGAATTGACCTTATACAGAGTGAGAGAAAAGAGACAAGGGGTGAAAGACAACATTTCAAACAGGAAAAGAGGCAGGAGAAAGTGAGAAAGGCCGTGCTAGATTTAGTCAGTTATAGGTAAGGGCCTCATATAAGAGACCTCTAAATGTGAAATAAAAAAAAAATTCAAATTTTGCATAATTGAGTTGAAAAATAAAGGAGACACAGAAAAAAATTCTTCCAAAAATGACCACTTCCATTCTGATATGACAAAACCATACTTACATAACTACAGAATTATTATATATTTAGAACACAGAATCCCTATAGTGTGGAAGCAGGCCATTCAGCCCATTGAGTCCATACTCTCTGAAGAGCATCCCACCTAGACCCACACCCCCACCCTATCCTGTGACCCTGCATTTCCTGTGGCGAGCCTGCACATTCCTGGACAATATGGGCAATGTAGCATAGCTAACCCACCCTAACCCACACATCCACGGACACTGTGGGCAATTTAGCATGGCCAATCCACCAAACCTGCACATTTTTCGACTGTGGGAGGAAACCAGAGCACTCGGAGCACACAGACACAGGGACAATGTGCAAACTACACACAGACAGTCACCTGAGGCTGGAATCCCCAGGTCCTTGGTGCTGTGGGGCAGCACTGCTAACCACTGAGCCATCATGCAACCCTATTATTTTGTTATTATACATAAAACTATACCTTGTCTTTATTATGCTTATTGTACAGAACAGTCCCTCTTGGATATTAAGCATGTCCAGAAGATGAAAGTTTTGATTTATTCTCAGCCCCTATTCCAGCAGTGCAGTGTAGTACAGTACTCAGGTAAGCTCCAAGCTCATGTGTGTCTCACTGATGGGCTGCAGCACTAGACAGGTCAAAAACACTTCCCTCAACCTCCGACAGTCACATAATCCATTTAGTCATTTCAGTGACTAAATAAAAGCCCCTTATAAGACCATTTCTAGCCAATAATAAATATAAACATGTTTTTGAAAAATTTTAAACTGTCTTTGTTCTGAAAAATAAATTTACTTTCTAAAATCTAATAAAGCATGAAAAACACTTTCTTTCTCCTTGAAATAGGGAAAATATAGAATATATTATTGAAATGTATGAATTGCCTTTTTTACACGTATTTTACCTATAAGTATGAAGGATTAAGTTCAGAGAATTTGTCTGAGGCTTATTTCTCTCATTATTAACAGAGATGGCTGCTAAAAATGAAGGGAACTTTTGCAAGTGATGTCAGGAGAGATAACTGAAGGAGTAGCTTGACAGATGTTAAAAACAATGTCCAAGCATTGATAGCTATTTCATTGTCACAATCATCAAGCGAGTCAGCCAGGCCTAACACATCCACAAACTTCAACCTCTTCCATGAAGATCGATGGTGCAGGTATGAATGTGACTGTCGCATCTGGAAATATCCCTGAGCCTGAAAACCCAGCTGAAGAAAGTAGACACACAATGTCTCTTGACAAAGGATAACATCTTATTCAAGATACAGTGGGGATCCTCAGAGCATTAACATTGGAACAACCATCTAACAATGAAGCCAGAGGGATCCAGCACACTTACATCTATGGACTCCTAAGGTAATCGAGTCAGGGGTCCCCCTCAGACCCATTGTCTCACTAACAGGCACACCAACATATAGACTGGCCAAAGAACTACAACAGAAGCTGAAATACTCAGTTAACAACACTACCCACTCCATCCACTCCTCCCAAGAATTCCTCAACATCATCAAGGACATCAGAATAAGAGAGAACGAGATAATGATATCCTTCGACGTAACAGTACTATTCACATCCATAAACATTGACCTAACCAAAGAGACAATTGCCACACTCCTGGACGAATCAGGAAGTCAGGCACCCCACGACACCAACAGCATCGACAAGGACAGCACCTGAAACTGCTGGATCTGTGCTTCACAACCCACTTCATCGACCATATATTTAAACAAATCCGTGGAACACCAATGGGATCCCCAATATAAGGACTGATTGTAGAAGCAGTAATGCAAAGGTTAGAACGTTCAGCTCTCCCTACTATTCAACCCAAACTCTGGGTACACTATGTAGATGATACCTTCATGATTATCAAAAGCACAAAACTAGAAGAAACCCACTCACACATGAACAACATCCTTATCAGAATTAAATTCACAAAAGAAGAGAACAATAACTGATTACCCTTCCTAGACTTAATGGTAGAACGTAAGAAGAATGGGGAACTCCAGACTAGCATATACAGAAAGACCACATATACGGATCGGACACTGAATTACACCAGAACCCACTCCAACACCCATAGCTGCATCAGGACATTATTCAAACGAGCCACAACACGCTGCAGCAACCCTGAAGTGTGCAAAGCAGAACAGGAGCACTCATATGGAGTTTTTAAAAGGAATGGATACCGAGAAAGCACAATCCATCATTACCTCTGCGACAGACCACAACAAAAAGACACAACACAGCCAGACACACTAGTCACCCTACTGTACATCAGAGACATATCAGAGATGACCATCAGACTACTCAGACACCTAGGTATAAGAGTAGCCCACAAACTAACAACCACCCTGCGACAGCTACTGACGACCATAAAGGATCCTATATCCATAGCTAATAAAACTAATGTGATATACAAAAGACCATGTAAGGACTGTGAGAAACATTGCATAGGCCAAACTGGAAGAAAACTGACAATAAGGATGCACAAACACCAACTAGCCACCGAGAGACATGACTAATTCTCACTGATCTGAATACACACGGACAAAGGAGGGCACAATGTCAACTGGGACAACACACCCATCATAGCACGAGTCAAACAGAGACATGCCAGGGAATTCCTGGAGACTTGGCATTCCAACCAGAACTCCATCAACAAACACATTGAACTGGACCCAATATACAAACCACTAGAAAACAGAACTGGAAGTAATGCAAACCACCCCAGCAAACTGAGGCATATAAATAACAAGCGGGACAGAACACCAACACTTCACCGGAGGCACACTGGTGATGTTACCGAGCAGAGTGACAAAATGCCAGCAATCAAACACACTGGCTCAGCAAGCAAGTCTACAACCTCATCCATCTAACAAATCAAAGCAGTCTTTCAAAAGCCAGATTAGATATTGTTCAAAGTGTCCATGTCAGTTAATGAACATTAACGGTGCAAATACAAATCAGGACTGGTCAGCATATGCTCCAATATCTAGTTGTGCTTACTGTTTGTCTGCAAACTCTTCTTTACATTATGGGCAGCAGTAGCTAGTGCTGGTGTTAATGCCTGGGGAAATCCTGTTGGAATTGTGAAAACTCCTGAAAAGCTATACATATAGATTTGATGAGAAGATGTGGGTTAACCATGGATTCACAGCCAGAGAACAGAAGAAAAAGGAACAAGAGCACTGGAGTCCTATGCACGATCCCATTATTTACAGCCGAGTACACATGAGCAGATAGTGAACTAATATTTAGGAGAGACAATGAAGAATTTGACAGAAACATTCTTGGCTTGGCAGAAGTCATTGTTAGCTTTTACCCATTTCTTGGTAACCATACAAAACATTTGGAAGCAATTGATCTGGGAAGCCTTCAAGTTGTCTTTGGAATTTAGGAAAATGAGAGGGGATTGATTGAAATGTATAAAATTATTACAGGACTGGGCAGTCTGGATGCAGGGATAATGTTTCCATACCAAGGGCCGCACAGCAAGTGGTCTTTGTCTCAGGATACATGGTTGCCAATTTCAGACTAGGATGAGGAGAGATATCTTCACTCAGAAGGTGCTCTTATGTGCACGACATTTGCTGAATTTGCTGGCAGAGCTGCAGTTAATTGCTATTGACATGATGCACAACATGCAATAAATATTTACATTCTTCTCTGCCTCTACAAAATGCTGGAAAGTACTCAAATTATTTTTCAGCCCTGATTTCACCAGACCAAAACATGATCTCTCTGACACTAGCTGGAAAGCACATGCAAGGTTGGCTGCAGCCATAACAAATATTTCTTGATGTTCTTACTCATCTTCATACTGATGACAATGAAAAAGGTGATACAAGAAGTTGGCATTTCTCAGGAGAAGTGAAGGAATTGGAGTTTGTGTTCATATAAGAACTTTTGGAATAATTTATTAGATCAGTTCGACAAAGCCAGCGAGACTCTAGAGGAGGCACACATAGTGCTTAGTACATGTAGAGCATTACATGTTCATCGCTAACTTCTTGAACAAAACCCAAGAAAGTTTTGATGAAATTGAACTCAAAGCTAGAGAAAAGCCTGCCTGATATAGTACGTGTGTGAATAAAGGGACAGATTGAGAAAGACAGAAGGTAGTGATGGTGATGCATATAATCCTGGTGAAACACTATCCCCAAGAGACATGTTTTGAATGAAATCCTTTATTCTTATGATGGTTACACTTAAAATGAACTTGAAAATCATAATCAAAAATGTTGCAAGCAATTTTACATTCTTGATTGATTTAGGTGCTTCAGATAAACAACCGTGTGAGGTGGGAAGCTCCTTTTGTAAATTTACCCTGATGATGTTGATGTTTGACCTTGTTGAACAAACAAAACATTTCCAAACTTACAATTAGGAGTTATTCAGATAAAGAACATTTATGTCATCTTGACCAGTACTAATCCATCTTCCAACATGAGGTTTAATCAGCTTTTCCTAATGTTGAAGAACAATTGCGGCTGTTTTTGAGGCGAACATTATAGATCTCCCTGTCCTCCGCAGTAAAAGCCACTTTAAGCCTGAAGTAAACGAGTTTTTCTTTTCTTCAGCAGTTACTATAAGCAGTAACTTTTAATTGATAAGTCAGAGACCTTTTGTAGATGAACTAGCCACCCTGTGCCTCTCACAAGCCACTCAAAGCTTTTGGAGAATAATGACCAAAAGGTGACGTTCTACTCAGTACAAGAATCATAAGAATCATCTCAGCAGCCCTGTGTACAGGAGCCACTGAACTTCCTTTTTTATGCATTACACCCATTTTTATCCTGTCTCAATGTGTATGAATTTGATATTGAGTCCTGTAGGCTGCAAGGTTCCCAAGTGGAAAATGAGATGCTGTTCCTGTAACTTGTACTGAGTCTCACTGGAGCACAGCAGCAGGCCTGTGACAGAAATGTGGACATGGAATTGCTGGAGAGCTGTTACATGTTTTGAAGCAAAGCGACCTGGCACTCGTGGCAAGCACATTTATACAGCCGAATTTTATTCTTTTGTGGGAAGTGGGTGTCGCTGGCCGGCCAGCATTTATCGCTCATCCCTAATTCTTGAAAAAGTGGTGGTGAGCTGCCTTCTTGAACTGTTGCAGTTCATGCACAATGCCCTCAGGAAAGGAGTTCCAGGATTTTAACCCAGCAACAGTGAAGGAATGATGATACATTTCCAAATCAGGATGGTGAGTGGCTTAGAGGAGAATTTGTAAGTGGTGGTGCTCCGATGTATCTGCTGCCCTTGTCTTTCTAGACGGAAGCAGTTGTGGAATGGGAGGCTGCTGTCTAAGTATCTGGTGAATTTCTGCAGTGGCATCTTGTCGATAGTACAGACTGCTGCTACTGAGCATCAATGGTAGAGGAAGTGGATGTTTGTGGATGTGATGCAAATCAAGTAGATTGCTTTGTTCTGGATGGTTGTCAAGCTTATTGAGTGTTGTTGGAGCTGCATTCATTCAGGCAAATGTGGACTATTCCATCACACTTTGACTTGTACCTTGCAGATGGCTTTGGGGAGTGAGGAGGTGAGTTACTTGTTGCAGTATTCCTAGCTTCTAACCTGCTTCTGTAGCCACTGTGTTTATGTGGTGGGTCCAGTTGAGTTTCAGGTCAACGGTAACTCTCCATGATGTTGATAGTGGGGGATTCGGTGATGGTAACACAATCAAATGTCAATGGGCAGTGGTTAGGTTGTCTCTTATTGATGATGGCATTTGGGTGCCATGAATGTTACTTGCCACTTGTCAGCCCAAGCCTGGATATTGTCCAATTCTTGTTGCATTTGAACATGGGACTGCTTTAGTATCTGAGGAGTCACGAACGGGGCTGAATGGTGTAATCATCAGCAAACATCTCCACTCCTGACCTTATGATGGAGGGAAAGTCCTTTATGAAGCAGCTGAAGATGGCTGAGCCTACCCTGGGGACATTATCCTGAGGTACTCCTGCAGAGATGTCCTGGATCTGACATGGCTGACCTCCAACAATCACAACCATCTTCCTGTGTGCCAGATATAACCTCAAATAGTGGAGAGCTTTCATCCGATAACCATTGATTCCACTTTTGCTAGGGCGCCTTGATACCACACTTGGCCACATGCAGCCTTGATATCAAAGGCTGTAGCTCCCACCTCACCTGTGGAATTCAACTCTTTTGTCTATGTTTGATCCAAAGCTGTAATGAGGTCAGGAGCTGAGTGGCCCTGGCAGAACCCAAACTGGGCGTCACTGAGCAGGTTATTGCTGAGCAGGTGCTGCTTAATAGCACTGTTGACGACACCTTCCATCACTTTACCAATGATCGAGAGTAGACTGATGGGGCGGTAATTGGCTGGGTTGGATTTGTCCTGCTTTTTGTGTGCAGGGCATACTTGGGCAATTTTCTACAATGTCAGGCAGATGCCAGTGTTGTAACGGTACTGAAACAGCTTGGCTAGGGGAGTGGCAAGTGCTGGAGCACAAGTCTTCAGTACTATTGCCAGAATGTTATCAGGGCCCATAGCCTTTGCAGTATCCCAGTGCTTCCAAATCTTTCTTGATATCATTCAGAGTGAATCAAATTGACTGAAGACTGGTCTCTTTGACATTGGGGCCACCTTGAGGAGGTCAAGATGGATCATCCACTCGGCACTTCTGGCTGAAGACTGCTGCAAAAGCTTCAGCGTCATCTTTTGCACTGAATTACTGGGCTTTTCTGTCATTGAGGATGGGGATGTTTGTGGAGCCTCCTCCTCCAGTGAGCTTGATTGTCCACTACAATTCACGATTGGATGTGGCAGGATGCAGGGCTTAGATCTGATCCACTGGTTGTGGGATCACTTAGCTCTGTCTAGTACTTGCTGGTTATGCTGTTTGGCATGCAAGTAATCCTGTTTGGTGGCTTCACCAGGTTGACACCTCATTTCTAGGTATACCTGGTGCTGCTCCTGGCAGACCCTTCTGCACTCTCCATGGAACCAGGTTTGATCCCTTGGTTTAATGGTAATGGTCAAGAGGGGGCGCATGCCGGCCATGAGGTTGCAGATTGTGCTGGAGTACAGTTCTGCTGCTGGTGATTGCCTGTAGCATATCATGGATGCCCAGTCTTGGCTTGCTAGATCTGTGCGAAGTCTGTCTCATTTAGCACAGTGATAGTGCCACATACACAATGCAGGGTATTCTCAATGTGAAGGCAGGACTTCGTCTCCACACGGATGCGATGATCAGTCTTACCGATACTGTCATGGACAGATGCATCTACGGCTGGAAGACTGGTAAGGATGAGGCCAAGAATGTTCTTCCCTCTTGTTGGTTCCCTCACCACCTGCTGCAGACACAATCTAGCAGCTATGTCCTTTAGAACCTCACCAGCTCGTTCAGTAGTACTGCCACTAAGCCACTCTTGGTCATGGACACTGAAATCCCCCATTCAGAATACATTTTGTGCACTTGCTACCCTCAATGCTTCCTCCATGTGTTGTTCAACATGAAGGAGTACTGATTCATCAGTTGGGGGAGGACGGTCTGTGGTAATCAGCGGGGGAGGTTTCTTTGCCCATGATGAACCTGAAGCTATGAGTATTTATGCGGTCTGGAGCCAAGGTTAAGGACTCCCAGGGCAACTCCATCCAGATTGTATACCACTGCGCAGTCACCTCTGCTGGGTCTGTACTGCCTGTGGGACAGGACATATCCAAGGATGGTGATGGTGGTGTCTGGGTCACCGTGCGTAAGATATGGTTCCGTGAGTATGACTGTCAGGCTGTTGCTTGATGACTCTATGAGACAGCTCTCCCAATTTGGCCATAACTCCCCAGATGCTTGTGAGGAGATCTTTGCAAGGGTCGACAAAGCCATCTCTGCATTGTCCTTTCCAGTGCCCAAGTCACTGCTAAGTGGTCCTCCAGTTTCATTTCTTTAGAACATAGAACATTACAGCACAGTACAGGCCCTTCGGCCCTCGATGTTGCACCAACCTGTAAAACCAATCTGAAGCCCATCTAACCTACACTATTCCATTATCATCCATATGTTTATCCAACAACCATTTAAATGCCCTGAAAGTTGGCGAGTCTACAACTGCTGCAGGCAAGGCATTCCATGCCTTGACTACTCTCTGAGTAAAGAATCTACCTCTGACATCTGTCCTATATCTATCACCCCTCAATTTAAAGCTATGTCCCCTCGTGCTAGCCATCACCGTCCGAGGAAAAAGGCTCTCACTGTCCACCCTATCTAATCCTCTGATCATCTTGTATGTCTCTATTAAGTCACCTCTTAAACTTCTTCTCTCTGACGAAAACAGCCTCAAGTCCCCCAGCCTTTCCACATAAGACCTTCCCTCCATACCAGGCAACATCCTGGTAAATCTCCTCTGCACCCTTTCCAATGCTTCCACATCCTTCTTATAATGCGGTGACCAGAACTGCATGCAATTCTCCAAGTGCGGCCGCACCAGATTTTGTACAGCTGCAACATGACCTCACGGCTCCGAAACTCAATCCCTCTACCAATAAAACCTAACACACCGTACACCTTCTAAACAACCCTATCAACCTGGGTGGCAACTTTCAGGGATCTATGCTCATGGACACCGAGTTCTCTCTGCTCATCCACACTACCAAGAATCTTACCATTAGCCCAGTACTCTGTATTTCTGTTACTCCTTCCAAAGTGAATCACCTCACACTTTTCCGCATTAAACTCCATTTGCCACCTCTCAGCCCAGCTCTGCAGCTTATCTATGTCCCTCGGTAACCTGCAACATCCTTCCGCACTATCCACAACTCCACGGACTTTAGTGTCATCCGCAAATTTACTAACCCATCCTTCTACGCCATCATCCAGGTCATTTATAAAAATGACAAACAGCAGTGACCCCAAAACAGATCCTTGCGGTACACCACGAGTAACTGAACTCCAGGATGAACATTTCCCATCAACCACCACCCTCTGTCTTCTTACAGCTAGCCAATTTCTGATCCAAACCGCTAAATCACCCTCAATCCCATGCCTCCGAATTTTCTCCAATAGCCTACCATGGGGAACCTTATCAAATGCTTTACTGAAATCCATATACACCACATCAACCGCTTTACCCTCATCCACCTGTTTAGTCACCTTCTCAAAGAACTCAATAAGGTTTGTGAGGCACAACTTACCCTTCACAAAACCGTGTTGACTATCCCTAATCAAATTATTCCTTTCTAGATGATTATAAATCCTATCTCTCATAATCCTTTCCAACACATTACCCACAACCGAAGTAAGGCTCACTGGTTAAGTAATTACCAGGGTTGTCTCTACTCCCCTTCTTGAACAAGGGGACAACATTTGCTATCCTCCAGTCTTCTGGCACTATTCCTGTAGACAATGACAACATAAAGATCAAAGCCAAAGGCTCTGCAATCTCCTCCCTAGCTTCCCAGAGAATCCTAGAATAGATCCCATCCGGCCCAGGGGACTTATCTATTTTCACACTTTCCAGGATTGCTAACACCTCCTCCTTATGAACCTCAATCCCGTCTAGTCTAATAGCCTGTATCTCAGTATTCTCCTCGACAACATTGTCTTTTTCATGTGTGAATACTGATGAAAAATACTCATTAACGCCTCTCCTATCTCTTCGGACTCCACGCACAACTTCCCACTACTGTCCTTGACTGGCCCTAATCTTACTCTCGTCTTTCTTTTATTCCTGACATACCTGTAGAAAGCTTTAGGATTTTCCTTGATTCCACCTGCCAAAGACTTCTCATGTCCCCTCTTGGCTCTTCTTGGCTCTCTCTTTAGGTCCTTCCTGGCTAACTTGTAATTCTCAAGCGCCCTAATTGAGCCTTCGCACTTCATCTTTACATAAGCCAGAGATTCAACTACTTTAGTAAACCACAGTTCCCTCGCTCGACCATTTCCTCCCTGCCTGACAGGTACATACTTATCAAGGACACGCAGTAGCTGTTCCTTGAACAAGTTCCACATTCGAATTGTGCCCAGCCCCTGCAGTTTCCTTCCCCATCCTATGCATCCTAAGTCTTGCCTAATTGCCTCAAAATTGCCTTTCCCCCAGCTATAACTCTTGCCCTGCGGTATATACCTATCCCTTTCCATCACTAAAGTAAACGTGACCGAATTGTGGTCACTATCACCAAAGTGCTCACCTACCTCCAAATCTAACACCTGGCCTGTTTCATTACGCAGTACCAAATCCAAGGTGGCATCGCCTCTTGTTGGCCTATCTACATACTGTGTCAGGAAACCCTCTTGCACACACTGGACAAAAACTGACCCATCTAAAGTACTTAAACTATAGCGTTTCCAGTCAATATTTGGAAAGTTAAAGTCCCCCATAACAACTACCCTGTTCCTTTTGCTCCTATCCAGAATCATCTTTGCTATCCTTTCTTCTACATTTCTGGAACTATTCGGAGGCCTATAGAAAACTCCCAACAGGGTGACCTCTCCTTTCCTGTTTCTAACCTCAGCCCATACTACCTCAGTAGACGAGTCCTCATCAAACGTCCTTTCTACCACCGTAATACTGTCCTTGACTAACAATGCCACACCTCCCCCTCTTTTATCACCTTCCCTGATCTTACTGAAACATCTAAACCCCGGAACCTGCAACAACCATTCCTGGGTCTGCTCTATCCATGTCTCCGAAATGGCCACAACATCAAGGTCCCAGGTACCAACCCATGCTGCAAGGTCACCCACCTTATTCCGGATGCTCCTGGCGTTGAAGTAGACACACTTCAAACCACCTTCCTGCCTGCTCATACACTCCTGCAACCTTGAAACCTTATTCATGACCTCACTACTCTCAACTTCCTGTACACTGGAGCTACAAGTCAGGTTCCCATCCCCCAGCTGAACTAGTTTAAACCCTCTGAGTAAAGAATCTATATCTATCACCCCTCAATTTAAAGCTATGTCCCCTCGTGCTCGCCATCACCGTCCGAGGAAAAAGGCTCTCACTGTCCACCCTATCTAATCCTCTGAGCATTAGCAAATTTCCCCCCAAGGATGTTGGTACCCCTCTGGTTCAGGTGCAGACCATCCCGTTTGTAGAGGTCCCACCAACCCCAGAATGAGCTCCAATTATCCAGGTATCTGAATCCCTCCCTCCTGCACCATCCCTGTAGCCATGTGTTCAACTGCTCTCTCTCCCTACTCCTCGCCTCGCTAGCACATGGCACGGGTAACAAACCAGAGATAACAACTCTGTTTGTTCTAGCTTTAAGCTTCCACCCTAGCTCCTTGAATTTCTCCCTGACATCCCCCCTCCCTTTTCCTACCTATGTCGTTGGTGCCTATGTGGACCATGACTTGGGGCTGCTCCCCCTCCCCCTTAAGGATCCCGAAAACACGATCTGAGACATCACGGACCCTGGCAGCTGGGAGGCAACACATCAACCGCGAGTCTCTCTCCTTCCCGCAGAATCTCCTATCTGTCCCCCTAACTATGGAGTCCCCAATGACTAATGCTCTCCTCCTCTCCCCCTTCCCTTCTGAGCAACAGGGACAGACTCTGCGCCAGAGACCTGTACCCCATGGCTTACCCCTGATAAGTCGTCCCACTTAACAGAATCCAAAACGGTATACCTGTTATTGAGGGGAACGGTCACAGGGGATCCCTACACTGTCTGCCTGTTCCCTTTCTATCCCCTGACTGTAACCCATCTACTTTTTTCCTGTACCTGAGGTGTGACTACCTCCCTGTAACTCCTCTCAATCACCCCCTCTGCCTCCCGAATGATCCGAAGTTCATCCAGCTCCAGCTCCAGTTCCCTAACGCGGTTTCCAAGGCGCTGGAGTTGGGTGCACTTCTCACAGATGAAGTCAGCAGGGACACTAGTGGTGACCCGTACCTCCCACATTCTACAGGAGGAGCATGCAACTGCCCTTGCATCCATTCCCATTGTTCTGAATTCTAAGAAACAGACTATTGGAAAAAAAAACACTAGTAACTTACCAAATCGGCGCTCAGAACCTTTTTGGTTAGAGGAGGAGGATGGGTGGGATACACTACCTTAGTAGTGTTTCGGGTAAAGCAACCGCCCAAATATATTACCTCTCTTACTCAACCGTCCCGAGTCTGCTCCTGCTCGACGCGCTCTCCGCCTATTCACGAGGTAAGTTTTTAAAGGAGAAGCTTACCTTCCCAGGCTGCCCTCGCGCCTCCTTCCGGACTCCCGCCGCTGAAACGACTGAAAGGCCGCAGTCACGCGAGATAAGACCTTTATACTCCTGAAGCTTACTTTCCCAGGCTGCTCTCGCGCCTCCTTCCAGACTCCCGCCGCTGAAACAACTGAAAGGCCACAGTCACTCGAGGTAAGGCCTTTATACTCTTGAAGCTTACCTTCCCAGGCTGCCCTCGTGCCTCCTTCCGGACTCCCACCACTGAAACGACTCTTTGTTGAGACTTCATAGTTATTGATACAACTGAATGGTTTGCGAGGTTATTTCAGAGGGCAGCTGAGATTCAACCACATTGCTATGGCTCTAGAGACATATGTAAGCCAGACCAGGTAAGGATGGCAGATTTCCTTCCCAGAACAACATTAATAAACCAGATGGGCTTTACTGACGATCTTCATTCCAGGTATTTTAGATGACAACAGCACCACCCTTGTCAGCAGGCTTGATTACAAAGTTAGGGCTGGATCTGAAAGCATACAGTACAGTCAGTTCAGAGGAAGACAGGTTAGAATGGGGAGGAAAACAGAGAAATTAAGACGATCGATGTATCGTCAACAGTTTTCAACGGACAGGCCAAGTGCAGGTACAAGTACAGAAGGCGGGGTCCACGTGGAGAGGGAGTGTTAGGCTTGGGTGAAAGGATCTGAAGGACAGGGAGAGGATTCTTGTCCAAAGAAATGGGCGCAGAGGTGAAGGCAATGGAAGAAAATTTCATGTTGTGCCCAAAATTCATTGAAGACGGGGTGCAAAGGGATAAAACTAAGACGTTTGCTGAGTACAAAATATTTGGCATCAGAAGAAAGTGGAAGGTCAAAGGGGATCGTAAACACTTGACAAGAAATGAGGTTAGGAGAAAGGATGGAGAGAGGGGAAGGGGTTGAGAAGAAGGGGCGTGGTTCATGAGGAATTGGATGTGGCTGTGGAAAGGAGTTTTTGCAAATACTTTGTCAAACAGTAGGAGCGTAAATGAAAGTGATGATATCCTTGTGGAACATCTACGCTCCGTCCGTAAAATTACCCCGCGCTTCTGGTTGCCTGCCACTTAAACACACCAACATCTTCCCTAGCCAGTATCTGTCTCAGTCCTGCTGCAGTGCTCCAATAAAACTCTGTGCAAATTAGAAGAACAGCATCTCATTTTCTGCTTGAGGACTCTGCTGCCTTCAGCACTCAATATTGACTTCAGTAAGTTTAGAACCTGAACACCTCCTATGTCAGTTACCCACCCTGAAAGCCCAGCTCTTGTCATGGCACAGTTTGCTTTCAGCGCAACCAACCCATTTTCACCCATTTCCCTATTGTTACCTATCTTATCGCCCATGTAGCTTTCATTCTTCCCTAGCCTACTAGCAACAATCTTTTGCTTGCATAACTTTATTCCTCAGTTTCTCTGGGCTCCGTCTCCACATATCCGCTCACACCTTTTACCCCCACAACCCACACCGAAATGATAAATTCCAATATTTCCCAGATGCTTTCAGCTTTGAAAAAGAGTCACTGGACTCAAAACCTTAACTCTGATTTTTCTCCATGGACCTGCTGACCTTCTCCAGCAATTTCTGTTTGTGTTGTAGATTTCCAGCATCTGCAGTTCTTGCTTTCGTTACCATCAAGTTTGAAGGTGTCATCCACCTTCCCAGCTCAGCCGTGTGACCAGCCAGTTGTTCCAAGAACAGACTGAAACTGCAGCAGCTTTAACTTTCCCAAATCAGTGCACAAACACCCTCGGGTGACTCAGACCGAGTGCCAGATGTGTGACTTTGAGCTCAATAACTGTCCTATGCTGTTTATCATGTGGATCCAGATTATCTCTGACTTGGGCAGTCTCCCCTCTACAGTTGTTATTGCTGTTTGGAAGAGGGGCGGTTCACGACACCAATCATGACCTCTGTGAACTCCATCAGTAATTTTCATCCATAGTTGGGAAACATCTGGTCTAAGTAGTTCAATATAAAACATGCTGTGTAATAGAACAAGCCTCAACTTAGAAACATAATGGATCTGTATACTCTGAACTCACCATTACCACTGAGACACTAACCATCATGTAGAGAGAAAATTAAAGCCTATTTAGAATCTCCTTGAGATACAATCTGTAGTTTTGACTGTGACATATATAAGGTGCTAATTTTATCATCTTCAGTAGGTTTAAGCCCGTAACAACATCACAGGCACTGTGTCTTAGAATTGACAAGATATGAAGGACATTTATTCATCACAAATATTCCATCCAGTTTCATCTTCTCTAACCCAAAAGCTTGATGATGTTGCTTCACTCTCCATAGCCTGTTCCCAAATTCACCTTCATCCCACCTCTTATGACCCTGTCATTGCATCACAGTTTTCACACTGTTCATCTGACATCCAGTTCCTGATGAGCTGAAATTTCCACCAGGTAAATGTTAGGAAGATCAAAGCCATTGCTGTAGTTGTCTACTACTGCTGTTGCCCCATTTCCATAGCCATCACTTCTAACAGCTTTTCCTGGCAACTGCCTAAAGCTGGACTAGGTCAGAAGTCACATGACACCAGGTTATAGTTTAAAGATTTTGAAAAGATTTGTAGCACGGGTTGTGGATGAGGTTGTAGACATGATTGCCAAGTCGGTGGGTTTGTTGCAAACGTTTCGTCACTCTGCTAGGTAACATCGTCAGTTCACCTCCAGTGAAGTGTTGGTGCTCTGTCCAGTTTGTTATTTACATGCCTCGGTTTGCTGGGGTGGTTGGTATTAGTTCCAGTTTTGTTTCTCAGTGGTTTGTACTCAGGGTCTAATTCAATGTGTTTGTTGATGGAGTTCAGTTTAGAAATACCAGGCCTCCAGGAATTCCCTGGTGTGTCTCTGTTTGGCTTGTGCGATTATGGATGTGTTGTCTGAGTTGAAATCATGTCCCTCATTGTCCATGTGTAGTGACACAATTGAGAATTGGTCATGTCTCTTGGTGGCTAGTTGGTGTTTAAGTATCCATATTGTCAATTTTCTTCCAGTTTGGCCTGTGTAGTGTTTCTCACAGTCCTTGCATGGAAACCGGATTACAATGACCCTGAAGAAATTACATAACTCAGGAGACATCAGCAAGACAGACGACCAAAAAATGAAGCTGGAGAGATCCAACACACCCCGGTTCTACAGACTGCCCAAGGTACACAAACTGGGGGTTCCCGTCAGACCCATTGTCCCATTTTCAAGTACACCAACATATAGGCTTGCCAAAGAACTACAACAGAAATTGAAATACTTAGTAGACAACACTATCCACTCCATCCACTCATCCCAAGGACACTATCAAGGACGCCAGGATAAAAGAGGATGAGATGATGATATCCTTTGACATAACAGCACAATTTACATCCATAAACATCAACCTAATCAAAGAAACAATTGCCACACTGCTGGATGAATCAATTAAGTAGGCAACCCAGGACACCAACAACATCAATAAGGACACCACCATGAAACTACTAGATCTGTGCCTCACAACCCACTTCATCTTCAATGACGGCATATACAAACAAATCAACAGAACACAAATGGAATCCCCAGTATCAGGACTGATTGCAGAAGCAGTAATGGAAAGGTTAGAATGGACAGCACGCCCCACTATACAAACCAAACTTTGGGTCTGGTATGTAGATGACACCTTTGTGATTATCATACAGTCCCTACAGTGTGGAAACAGGGTCCTTTGGTTCAACAAGTCCACACCAAGCCTCAGAGCATCCCACCCAGACTCATCCCCTATAACCCACCTAATCTACACAATGGGCAATTTAGTATGGCCAATCCACCTAGCCTGCACATCTTTGGACTACGGGAAGAAACCGGAGCACCCGGATGAAATGCACGCAGACATGGGGAAGAATGTGCAAACTTCACACACAGTCACCCGAGGCTGGAATTGAACCCAGGCCCCCTCACACTGTGAGGCAGGAGTGCTAACCACTGAGCCACTGTGCCACCCATTATCAAATGCACAAAACTAGAAGAAACCCACCAACACATAACCAACGTCCTTACCGCGAAAAAAATTCATGAAAGAAGAAGATAACAACAACTGGCTACCCTTCTTGGACATAATGGTAGAATGCAAAAACAATGGGGAACTCCAGACTAACATATATAGAAAGAGCACACATACAAACCAGATAATCAATTAGACTAGCAATCACCCCAACACCCACAAACGGAGCTGCATCAAGACACTATTCAAAAGAGCCACAACACTTTGCAGCAACCCAGAACTACACAAAACAGAACAGGAACACTTATATAGAGTCTCGAAAAGAAATGGATACCCGAAAAGCACAATCTGCCATTGCCTCCGAGGTAGACCACAACAGGAGACGACACAACTGGCTAGACTCACTAATCACCCTACCACACATCAAGGAAATTTCAGACATAACCACAAGACTACTCAGACCCCTAGGTATCAGGGTAGCCCACAAACCGACCACCACCCTATGACAGCTACTGACAAACGCAAAGGATCCCATACCCAAAACCGGCAAAACTGGGGTCATATACAAAATACCATGCAAGGACTGTGAGAAACACAACATAGGCCAAACCAGAAGAAAACTGACTATATGGATACATAAACACCAACTAGCCATCAAGAGACATAACCAATTCTCACTTGTCTCACCACACACAGACAACAAGGGACACAAATTTGACTGGGACAACACATCCATAATCAACAAGCCAAACAGCAACACACCAGGGAATTCCTGGAGGCCTGGTATTCCAAAGGGAGCTCCATCAACAAGTACATTGATTTAGACCCTGTGTACAAACCACTGAGAAACAAAACCGGAAGCGATACCAACCACCCCAGCAAACCAAGGCACATAAATAACAAGCGGGACAGAACACCAAAGCTTCACAGGAGGTGCACTGATGATATTACCTAGCAGGGTGGCGAAACATTTGCAACCAAAACCACCAGCTCAGCGAGCATGTCTACAACCTCACCAGGTTATAGTCCAACAGGTTCATTTGAAAACACAAGCTTCTTGAAATAAACCTGTTGGACTATAACCTGGTGTCGTGTGATTTCTGACCTTGTCCAACCCAGTCCAACACTGGCACCTCCACATTAAAGCTGAACTGACTATTCATAATTTTGAGTTGTACCTGTCATCAAAATTAGCTTCCATCTCTAACATTGCTTGACTGTGCAGCCTATAACTGTACTGCTTTTGACTGCGTCACATCTGATTTCGCTGCCTCTGACTGTACTGTCTTTGACTGTACTGCCTCTGACTGTACTGTCTCTGAGTCTACTCTCTCTAACTATTCAGCCTCTGATTATGCCGCCTCTGACTATACTGCCTCTGACTGTGTCACCTCTGTCTGTACTGTTTCTTATTGTACTGTCTTTAACTGTTCAAACTCTGACTGTGCCGCCTTTAATTGTCCCATTTCAGCACTTCCACTGTTAGACACCCATCCATGTATTTATTACCTCTAGACTTGAGTCAACACACTGCTGATCAGACATGTTTTTAAGCACGGAAAAATGCCCTTCAGCCCATCAAGTCTGCACTGGTCAAAAACCACCTAATTATTCTAATCCCATTTTCCAGCACTTGGTCTACAGCTGTTAGACGATAAGACCATAAGATATAGGAGTGGAAGTAAGGCCATTCGGCCCATCCAGTCCACTCCGCCATTTAATCATGGTTGATGGGCATTTCAACTCCACTTACCCACAATCTCCCCGTAGCCCTTGATTCCTTGCGAGATCAAGAATTTATCAATCTCTGCCTTGAAGACCTTCAACGTCCCAGCCTCCACTGCGCTCCGTGGCAATGAATTCCACAGGCCCACCACTCTCTGGCTGAAGAAATGTCTCCTCATTTCCGTTCCAATTTGACCCCCTCTAATTCTAAGGCTGTGCCCACGGGTCCTTGTATCCCCACCTAATGGAAACAACTTCCCAGCGTCCACCCTTTCTAAGCCATGCATTATCTTGTAAGTTTCTATTAGATCTCCCCTCAACCTTCTAAACTCTAATGAATACGATCCCAGGATCCTCAGCCATTCATCGTATGTTAGGCCTACCATTCCAGGGATCATCCATGTGAATCTCTGCTGGACATGCTCCAGTGCCAGTATGTCCTTCCTGAGGTGTGGGGCCCAAAATTGGACACAGTATTCGAAATGGGACCTAACTAGAGCTTTATAAAGTCTCAGAAGCACATCGCTGTATTACCTTGACTTCTGAAGGGGATAGCCAAGTCAGTGAATGAATAGCTGAGCATCACAAGGCATTCCAGATGGCATCCAAGAGACAGAGAGAGAATCACTGAGAAGAAAAACATTGACCAATTGCAAGGCAGACAGGACTGAACATCCAATCAGTGCAAGGATATCAGCGGAGACTAAGATAGGGGACTCTGAATCTCACAGAGTCATCAAGTGACTGGGTACACTGATCTGTCTTCTGCGTCCTTCTCCCACTTAAACTAAGCTCAGCAAAAATTCATACCACATCTATTGTCTGCTCACTACTGAATTACACTGGGTCTCAGTCCAGCTTCATCTCATATTAAAATTCTCATCCTTTGTTTTGAACCCCCTCTGTGGCCTTATTCCTTCCTGTCTCCATAGCCTTCTATTACCCCATGATACTTTGTCATACCTCCACTCCTACAACTCTGGCCTTGTAATTATCTTGATTAAAATTGCTGCTCGCTAAACCTCTCCAGTTATCTAACTCTATTTCTTTCTTTAACACCTTCCTTAAGAGGTTAACTCTTTGGCAAATCTTTCAGCTCATCTGCCTCAATATCATCTCACACGACTCAATGTCATCTTATAATTGTTAATGTTGTTGTGGAAGCGCTTTGTGAGATCCTTAGCTACATTAAAGTCCCTATTAATGTAGGGGTTAATAATATTGATTTTGGTCAGTACCTCCATAGCATTACTAGTTGAGAATTCTGTGATTCCAGCAATCTGGATCCCCCCTTTGGAATCTTCTCGCAAATCCAGAAATCCTGAGGAAGGGTTCAAGAGATCACGGATCATCTCATTGTATATCTGAAATGAAAAAAGAAATGAGGGAAATGTATTTTCATTTACATTGAAACTGCACATTCATTGCCAATTGCCCTTCACTCTTATTAGCCATTTTAACATCATACCATTGTTCTCCATTCTTCTACAAGCAGTATTTTGAGAAAAGAAGATGGATTAGGTATGAATCTTCATCCTGGAGCTCCACAGTTGCCTCAAAATGAAGACATTAACAAGCCAGAATTTTTCAGGCTTAACACCCAGAGTTGGCTGAGTCAGGTAACAGCTGAAGATCTTCAGTTGGCCTCAGTATCAGGTCGAGCAAAAGGGAAATCAGCCTGGTTTGAAACTATGTGCTTACAGATACTGAGTAGGGAACAGACCTTTCTCTCCTAACCCACACACCATAGTGTTCCTGCACTCACCACTAGTTAAAACATAGAAACAGAAATAACCTACTTAAAATTACAGATTTTGAAACAACACATTCCTTTGTCAGATTACTGCACTCAGCTAGCTGTGAATAATATATTGAATTAAAAAGAGTGAACCAAATGTTCCACACACATAAAATCCACAAACGCTCATTTTGCTGGTTTTCATGTCCTGATCATATATGATTTTTGCAGACAATACTAATGACATTCTTGTTAGGCAAAAGACACAGATGAAGAGTTTGCTAAATGTGATTGGGCACAATTAATGTTCAAAATTACAGTACTTTTAGGAAGTGTTTCTTTTTGCTTCTATTTCCATTCAAACTAATTTGTACATTGCCAAACATACCCCACTGACACCAAGCAGCATGTTTTGAATATGATGAATGCTCAGCAATAATTAAGCACTGCAATTTGAAGAGAGTGTTGAATTGTAAGGGAAGCAGGTCCTCTAATGAGATTTTATCCCTGGCCTGTTCAAGTGAATATAAAAGATCTAACCTGTCAAAGAAAAGCAGGGTGTTTCTCTGTTCACTTTCCAACCAATGGTGTAAAATTATGTGTTCATATGCTTCTGGAACCTACCTGTATTTAGTAGAATATTGCATTTGAAATAATTCCACAGAAACTGGTATCCCAACACCAAGTACCCCTTATTTACGTGTGGAGAGTCCTTGACACTGATCCAGCATCCTCAAAACCAGCTCTCAGAGTGAACAGGATGTCTGATACTCCTGTTCTCATCTGTCAGCCAGAGCTCCCTGATTAAACCAGATTAACAGCCTCAATCAGGGAACTCATATTCTATGAAGCCCACCTGGCTGACCTCATTACAATCACTACACCCTTACCCTCTGAGTCCGAGGACATAGGCTGTTTTTTTTTTTGTACCTTCTCCTGAGGCATTTTTGCAGTGGGTCATAGTCCTCCAACTTTGCCTCTGATACAGGTGGTGTGTAAACCACAATAGCTCATCCCTTGCAGTCTGGAGTGTCCCGGAAGAATTTCATTCTCTTCTACGGGCAACAAAGGCATTGAGGCGGCAGCATTCATCATGTCCATCTCAGATTCTGAGGTATCTTCAATGCTTGATGGAGAAGGAAAAACTACAGGTTCTGAGCAGTCAGAAAGGCAGTCAAGGAGTCAGGCACATTTTCCTCCTGCACCATTTGAGAGGCTGCAGCTTTAATATGGTTCATGTACTTATTCAGGACTGTCACACCTATCCAAACTTTATATGTCACTATACCTGACCTTGCATCAACCATGCCTCTTGCCCATACCATTCTCATGATTTCTACACCAAACTTTGTCCCCTAAAATAAACTGTCTCTCTCACTTAGTGGAGTCTTGTGTCTGGCACTGGCATTTCTTTTGCTGTTTTACCTTCTACCCAGGTAAAGGAAGATTAGATTAACTTGATGTGGAGTCTTCTCCTCATTAGCAACTCTGCTGGAGCCATCCTGTAGTTGCATGAGGGATGATCCTATAATCAAATAGAAACCAGGACAGTGGTATATAGTGAAGCTGTAGGGTGTTTCTTTAAGCCTGCCTTCAAAGTTTGGATTGTTCTTTCTGCCAGACCATTGGACGATGGAAGGTATGGAGCTGTCCTTATATTTTAAGAACCATTCAACTTTACGAAATACTCAAATTCCCTACTGGTAAACAATGGCCCATTTCAACATGTCTGGAAGTCCATGTACTGCAAAAGATGAGTGCAGTTTTTCTATCTTCTCTGTGTTTAATGAATGAACTGTATGCATGCCCAGCCACTCTGAGTGGATGTCCACATTGAACAAGAACATTGAGCCAATGAAAGGACCTGCATAGTTGACATGTAACTGAGTGCAGGGTTTATACAGCCATTCACGAGTAGAAATGATAGCTGCTCAGAATTACAGGAGGCTTGGTGTTGTAATATTCCTTAACTAAATCCATCAGCTGTTGAAAGGTTTTAGCATCTGGTGCCTCAGGGAAAGTTAGGCTCCTAATAACTGAAAAAGCTGCCTGTCCACAAGCTGTCAGGAGAATTATTCATTGCTTATTATCTGCCCCAATGTCACTGCCCAGAAAAAATAGTGCATTCTTTCCACATTTTAGGCCCAGTCTTCAACAGCAGGATCTGACAAGCCAAGCTTCCCAAATAATGACATGATGCCAGAAATGCTTATCCCAATTCAAAGACAACTATGAGTGAATTTCTTCAGGAAAATACTTTTCTCTCATCAGCATGCAGGCTGCTCTTCCGTCACCAAGTCACCTTTTATTTACACGTGGTATAACTCCACAGAGGTCGGTATCCTGTCACCAAGTCACCCTTCATTTACACGTGGAAAGTACTTGACACTGATTCAGCTCTGTCAGAGCCAGGTCTCAGAGTGAACAGGATGTCTGACACTTCTGTTCTCATCTGTCATCCAGGGCTCCCTGACTGGACCAGGTTAATAGCCCCAATCAGGGAACTCATATTCTTTGAGGTCCACCTGGCTGATCTTGTTACAATCCCCACAGCATTAACTTGCACAATGATGTCTGCCTTAGAAACTATTTCATTGTTGTCAAGCCTTTAAACCAGAGGGGATAATAAGACACTATATTAAGTGCCTATTTCTTTTCTCTTACTAGATTCTTAGGAGAAATAATGCTATCAAATACCTGCTATTCACTGATATTACCCAAAAGGACATTTTATAATAGTATTGAAAAAATAATTCTTCTTTCCTTTCTCTCTTTTTTCATATACTTTTCCCGTTATCATAACTATCTCTCTGTGTTTATGAAAAGCACTACCTAATGCTGGAGTATATTTCAGCAGTGCTCTCAAGTATCTTGCTAGTAAAGCGTGAGGTACTGATGATGTTTTCTGCTAATAGAATGCCGCTATCAAGTTAAAAAGACATCTTGTTAATCACATAAATTATAATGTGATATATGAATTTCAGTGCCTCTGTGATGACAGGCATTTAGGCCATAAATCCCAAAGACTGGCAGATCGTATCAAATAGCATATTCCTGCAGCAGTTCACAGCAAAATACTGACCATACCTAAGTAATCAGTGTGTAAATGATTACGCTGATAACAATTTGGGATTTCCAATCAGGCCCACAGTGCTGGCACACTAGCATGCACTAGAAGCCATATTTATTAATACACAATGCCCTTTTCTTGCAAACAAAATAAACATGTACACACACAGAACCTGTTAAAATGCAAGAATATGGCTGACAGCTATTTTCCAATTCATTTCTCAGGCCATTGCCTCGATAAGTCAGAGTCAACCTGTCTTGTTTAAAATTTAATTAAACTTTGGCAGTTAACTGTCAGTCACCATTAACCAATGCATTGTCCATTGCAACATCTCTACCGGTCAGATTTCACTTGTCAACCAATTAACACATTCTACTCATGAAATATAAATGTCAGTTTCCCCTTACGCTGGAATTTCTTGTGAATTGTCCTGTTAAATGCAAAATGAAAATCTTCAACAAAATGTCTTTTTACAGTAATAGTCAAGTTCTGTACTAGCAAATTATTATTACTGTAATTATTCTTCACGTATAATTCAAAATAATGTGTTATACCTGATGGCCTGACTGTAAATCTGATTCTGTAATCAATCAGTGTTCACAGATTCCAGCAGGAACACAATGTCCACAGCCTAGGAACTATTCAGTTTAAATGCAGGCACTATGCTGATATTCACTAGCTCACTAGTGCCTAATGGGACCTACCTACTTTGTCTGGCACTGTTACAAACTTGGTAGTGTAGACTACTATGTGACAATACCAACCAGGGTACCCAAGTTTCTGGTTAATTAACTTTGCATTTACCTCCAAGTATGACATGGAAACATTATAATCCATGTTTTCACTTGTAGCATCGATGGCCTTGAAAAGATCATTGAGAGTTTGGACATAGATTCCTGGTTTACAGTCCATCCCCAGCATTGTGTAGGTCTTGCCAGCTCCTGTGCCAAATAAAATACTTATGGTAAATCATTTATCTGTAGAACAGATAATGGTAAATTCCAATTGTGACAATTCCAATAAAATTTGTAATAATGAGGGAATGGCTGCAGCAAATGGAAAAGTACTTAGACTGAATGTAGGCGCTTCCCTGACAGTATCATTTGTATTCCAAAGAGGGCTGAACATGATTTTTCTGTATGTGGTATATTTTATCTATCATCAGATAATTTCACACTGCTGAGTTTATACCTACATTAGCTCCCAATGATATTTATCCGTGTTATCATTTATTGGGCACACATAAATACAGCAAGTTATTGGTGGAAGATTGGGGGAAGGGAATTACCCACATGTTCTCATTAACAAATACTAACCAAATAATGGGCCTCATTACTTTGAACCGAAAGGGGAATGAAGGATTGCTCAAACTGCACAGTTTCAAGAAAATCCTGATGTATACATACTGGCTGATTGGCTAATGTGACATGAAACATCTGAGGCTGTCTGGAATTAGAATTCAGTGCTGCAGCAACTTTCCAGCCACTGACAAAGACATATTCCTGATTAACCTGAGCCCTAAATCTGCAGCCAATACATGGCATGAACTTCCCAAAGGACTATTATGAACTACTTTTTAACAAATATCTCTTGAAGAAGTCATGAGCTCCAAGGTCAGTAAAACCTGTGCAAGTGTTATCTCTGACTCAGTTAGAGTCATAGAGGTCCATAGCACAGAACAAGAAAACTATGCTGATCTCATTTTCCAGCACTTGGCCCATAGTTTTGTATGCTTTGGCATCACAAGTGCACATCTAAATACATTTTTTTATTCGCTCTTGAGACATGAGCATCACTGGCTGGCCAGCATTTGTTGCCCATCCGTTGTTGCCCTTGAGATGTTGGTGATGAACTGGCTTCTTAAACCACTGCAGTCCATGTTTAAATATTATGAGGGTTTCTGCCATGTAGTGCAGGACAGTTACAGAAAGGCAGAGCAGATCCCTTCTCCTCACCCCAGTCAGTTGCTGCAATGTGTAATTTAAAGGTCCAGCATCATAGACAGCTACTCTGACAGCTACTATGAAATGGTAAATTTGTTAGGTAAGTCTGAGGTCGGGGGAGGTGGGGGTGGTGGTTCAGGTAGGAATATTGCCACATGGGTTAGGTGCTTGGTGGTGGGTATCATATCAGGGTGTTAAGGCAATAATAAAGTGCCAAGGGCGTAGGATTCCAGATAAGTAAGGTGGGGGCGCTGAGGGTAAGGTGCCAGGTATGGTGGGGGGGGGGGGGCGCAGGGGGGGGGGGGTGCTATGTGGCTGTGGCGGCAATTTTTGTGCATTTAGGCTTAGTCACAGCAGATGGGATCTATGTAGTTTGGGAGGGTTTGAAGGGAGTTTAAGGTTGGTGTCTCTGCCAAGGTGCAGAGCCGGTGTTGGTTCTTGGGTGAGGGTTATGTCAGATCCTGAAGATAGGGAGTTGGGGTGTCAGATGCTATGTGGAAATGGGTTTTTTGGGTGCCTGGGAGGCTGTGGATTTGTCAATGTGGGTTGGGGGATGTTGTGCTCCAGGGAGCAGAGGGTTTTGTTGGGTCCCGAGGGAAGAGGCGGTGCTCAGACCCAGGACAGTGCTCTTTGTGTCTTGGGAAGATGTCCAGTCTGACAGTTGTTGTGGGGAGTGCCGGTGGGGGCGGTGATGATGATTGCTGAGTGAAGTATGTGTTGTTTGGTTCTGATGGGGGATGATGGCAGAGAATATTCAGTCAGGGTCCAATGTGTGCAATGAACTTAAGGGTGGTGTAGCTGGATGTTTATGTGGTGAGTTGGTTCTGGCACCCTTGCTGTTTGTTATTTACATTAATGACTCAGATGTGAATACAGAAGGTATGATTAGTAAGCTTGCAGATGGCACAAAAATTGGTAGTGTTGTTATTAGTGAGGAGAATGATCTCAAACTGGGATATTGATCAGCTGGTAAATTGGGCAGATGAATTTAATAAGTGCAAGCCGGGGCATTGAATATAGGAGCAACAAAGTCTTGTTGCAAATTTCTAAAATATTGATCAGGCTACATATTGAATACTGTGTGCAGTTCTGGTTCCCACATTATCAAAAGGATGTGATTGCCTTGGAGAGGGTGCAGAGGAGATTCACCAGGATGTTGCCTGGGATGGAAAGTCTCAGTTGTGAGGAGAGGCTACGTAGGCTGGGTAGGCCTGGAGCACAGGAGGCTGAGGGGGAATCTGAATGAGGTATACAAAATTATGACAGGCACGGACAGGGTAGATTGTGAAAATCTTTTCCCCATGACTGAGGACATAAGTTTAAGATCAGGAGCAAATGGTTTAGAGGAGATCTGAGAAAGAATTTTTAATCTGGAGCGTGATAGAAATATGGAGCATGCTGCCTGAGAGAGTGATGGAGACAGGTGCTGTTGCAACTTTTAAGAAGCATCTGGATGAGCACGCAAAATACCAGAGCATAGTAGGCTCTGGAGCAAGTGCAGACCAATGGGATTAGTCAAGTTTGGAGTTTGTTGGTTAATAAAAGTGAGCTGAGGGCCTGTTTCTATGCTGTATGACTCTATGACTCTAATTTGGGGTCAGTTTAATTGTTATGCAGTGCTAGACCAGGTTTTAATCTAATTTTTCCCAGGTAACTATTAACTTCTGAAAATCCCTCCAAATTGTCTGATTTAAATGAAGACTTTAGAACTAGAATCCCTACAGTGTGGAAACAGGCCCTTCAGCCCAACAAGTCCACACCTAATCTCGGAGCATTCCACCCACACCTGTCCCCTTGTAACCCACCTAATCTACACATCCCTGAACACTACGGGCAATTTAGTATGGCCAATCCACCTAACCTGCACATCTTTGGATTGAGGGAGGAAACCGGAGCACCCGGAGGAAACCCATGCAGACACAGGGAGAATGTGCAAACTCCACACAGACAGTCACCCGAGGCTGGAATCGAACCTGGGTCCCTGGCGCTGTGAGGCAGGAGTACTGACCACTGAGGCACCGTGCCGCCCATTTCAGGTGATTCCATTTACAGGAGAACTGACGAGTGGAATCTTTAGTTTCCTGGGTAATTCCTTCAGAGCGTGTTACTTCGGGGATTCCAAAGAGTCCCATTACTCAACTCCCATCGATGCTGGAATATAACTGTCTGGCCATTGGAAAATCCAGTACTTGATTGTCCCATTTTCCCTCATTTATTATTATAAAAACACTCAAAGTAGAATTTTGAGACAAATCAAAATCTGAAGTTACCTGGTAATGGATTGAAAAGTATATTACCATCTCTTTCAATAAGACTTAGGATCATTCTTTTTGCTTTTTAAGAAAATGCTTTTGCTTTCATGTGCTTGAAAACAAAACCAGGGAAATTTCACTTTAACATTCTCCCCCACCCCCACCTTCCCCATTCACGGGAATGTCAGATTTATCTTTTAATGAATTCCTTCCACAAAGCTAATTTTCATCACAGTCTTACCTTCAGAAAATGTTGGACTGGGAACTTACAGGTCCACCTCATCTGTCCCATATTTGGAGCGATACATCATGCAGACAGTCCTACTCACCAGGAGCTAGGTAATGCCCTTTTAAAACCCAAACTTCTCAACAGCTAATCATTCCTGGCTTAATGTTCCTTCCCTAACAACATATGCCCTGTCATAATCTGCACTCTGAACTATCAATTCGGCTCAACATTATCTCAAGTTGGAAGGCCGTGTGCTCAATCTTCACTCCTGCATTTGAATTAATCTCGCCTGGTGCTTCAGCACAGTACTGAAGGATATCAGAAATATCCTTATTTGCTTGACATTGAAGCCCCATCACGTGGCCTTCAAACTACTCATGAAAATGAATTCTTTCTCCTCGCGTTATTCTTCCTGCAACACAGCCAAAGCAACTTCTAGGTTAACTGGTCATTCACCAATTTGCAGTGTGAAAAATATTCTCCTACACAACACTGCCGAAGGTCAAATTAATAAACTGTGTTTTGACTGCATCTTAAGATAAATTTCCAACACTACCTGTAGGTCCGTATGCAAATACTGTCGCATTATATCCAGAAATGACACTGTTAATCAGGTCCTTAGTAGTGGCCAAATAAACATCCTCCTAAAATTAAACAGAAAGCAGTTTTACTAAGTCCAGTAATATAGAGATCAGTCTTTATGTCAACATGTTTCAGCGTCTCTAGGAATTTTTTGAATGTGTTAATATTGTTCACATACTCATTAAAATTTCTGCTACTGTCTACCAGTTTTAATAAGGTAAATGGTTTCTGAATACAGGTTTGAATATGAACAAGGGCAGCATGGTGGCTCAGTGGTTAGCACTGCTGCCTCACAACACCAGGGACCTGGGTTTGGTTCCAGCCTTGGTGATTTTCTGTGTGGAGTTTGCACATTCTTCCCGTGTCTGTGTGGGTTTCCATTGGGTACTCCGGTTTCCTCCCACAGTCCAAAGATGTGCAAGTTATGTGGATTGGCCATGCCAAATTACCCATAGTGTCCTGGGATGTCTAGGTTAGGTTCATTAGCCATGGGAAAGGCAGGGATGGGTCTGGGTGGGATGCTTTTTGGAGGTTTGGTGTGGACTTGTTGGGCTGAATGGCCCATTTCTACATTATAGGGATTCTATTTATCTGAGATATCCATCTCTAAGAATGAATTATTTTATTCAATAACTATAATGATTTAATTGTGGTAACCAAATGAGGAATGACAATTTTGGCATTAGGATCCCACAGAGATTGCAAACCTTGTACCATGACCTAGTCCCTGACTGCCCAGTGACATTCTTCAAGTCAGGTCTTTCAGTACCCACACTCACAATCTCAGCTTGAAACCTATGTTTTTCTTTCTTTACTCTTTCATGGGATGTGGGTGTCACTGACAAGCCCAGTATTTATTAAACATCCCTAATTGCCTATGAACTGAATAGCTTGCTCAGGCTATTTCAGGTGGCAGATAACAGTCAGCTACGTTGCTATAGTTCTAGTGTCATACGTAGGCCAGATCAGGAATGAGGGTAGGTTTCCTTCGACTAAAGTATAGTATATTGACAACAGATTTCTTCACGAAATAGTGATGTCTATGATGATATAGCTCTGACATCAGCAGTCACATGCTACTGAGCCTCTGACAAGAAAGGGTGCAAGAACTGTACTAGAGAGCACTGATACACATTTCAGTGTTCTGTACAAGAATGTAAATGAAAGAGTTTATTGGAACTCCAGAGAGTTAGACAGCTGTCACTCATAGATAAGGCTGAGAGAGAGAGATGCAGCAAATCCAGACACCAGACAGCCTAATCTAAGAGAGCAACTTCTACAGGGTAGGACACACCCAGACCTTATGACAGGCACATTCCATGAGGACAGAGCATGCAGAAGTTTATCTTCTATTCATTTGTTGGATGTGGGCCTCGCTGGCTGGCCAGCATTTATTGCCTGTCCCTAGTTGCCCTGGAGAAGGTGGTGGTGAGCTGCCTTCTTAAACCGCCGCAGTCCACCTGCTGTGTTAACCTACAATGCCTTTAGGGAGGGAATTCCAGGATTTTGACCAGTGATAGTGAAGGAACATTGATATATTTCCAAGTCAGGATGATGAGTGGCTTGAAGGGGGACTTGAAGGTGGTGGTGTCCCCATATATCTGCTGCCCTTGTCCTTCTAGATAGAAGTGGTCATGGGTTTGGAAGGTACTGTCTGAGGACATTTGGTGAACTTCTGCAGAGCATCTTGTAAATAGTACACACTGCTGCTACTGAGTGTCGGTGGTGAAGGGAGTGAATGCTTGCAGATATGGTGTCAATCAAGCAGGCTGCTTTGTCCTGGATAGTGTCAAGCTTCTTGAGTGTTGTTGGGGCTGTACTCATCCAGGCAAGTGGGGAGTATTCCATTACGCTCCCGACTTGTGCCTTGTAAATGGTGGACAGGCTTTGAGCAGTCAGGAGGTGAATTACGCCACAGTATTCCTAGCTTCCTACCTGCTCATATAGACACTGTGGTATCATCTACAAAAGTAGATAAATCTCTGATGTCAGCTCAAACCATAAAGGACATGAGTAAACTGATTGGTCTTTATGACAACCATTGATGGCTTCATGGTGACCATCACTGAAAGGGGCTTTCAATTCCAGATTTTTATCTGCAGTGATGGGATTCAAGTCCATGACCACAAAGTTTCGGCATGTTTTGCTAGTCTAGTGATATTACCATCAAACAACCATCTTAGTCATAGAGGCATACAGCATAGAAACAGGCCTTTCAGCCCATCATGTCCATGCTGACCAAAAAACATCAAACCACGTTATTCCCTTTGCCTGCACTTGGTCCGTAGCCTAGTACGCCCTGGCATTTTAAGTGCTTGTCCAGATGCTTCTTAAATGTTGTGAGAATATCTGCCTCCACCACCCTCTCAGGCAACATGTTCCATATTTCTACCACCCTCTGGGTGAAAAACATTTCTTCAGATCTCCCCTAGACCACTTAGCTTAAACTAATGCCCTCTGGTCTTATACACATGGTGAAAAGATTCTCATAATCTACCCTGTCTCTGCCTCTCATAATTTTATATATTTCAATCCGATCTCCTCTAGCCTACTCTGCTCCAAGAAAAACAAACCCAGCTTATCCAGTCTTTCCTCATAACTGAGACTTTTCACCCCTCCCACCTGTGCCAACAAATTCAGGCATCCATGAACAAAGGTCCTTTTGTTCCTCACTACCCTACGGACCTAGCATTCATTGTGTGAATCCTTCCCTTATTACACCACCCAAAATGCATAACCTCGTGTTTCTCAGGATTACATTTAATTTGCCACTGCTCTGCCCAATTTACCAGCTGATCAGTATCAGATTGTAGACTGAGACCATTCTCCTCACTATCAACAACATCACCAATTTCTGCAAAGTTACTAATGATACCTGGTACATTCACATCCAAGTCATTAATGAATATAAGAAACAGCAAGAGTCCCATCATCAATCCCTGTGGTACCTCACTGATCACAGGCTTCCAATCATGAATACAACCTTCCACCATTACCCTTTGCCTCCTATTTGTAAGGCAATTTTGAATCCAGTTTACCAACATGTTTTGAATCCCATGGACTCTTAACTTTTGGACCAGTCTTCCATGTGGGACTTTATCAAAGGCCTTACTGAAGTCCATGTACAACCCTATCAATATATTGAGTCACTTTCAAAAAACTGAATTAAATTAGACAGGATTTTCCTCTCACAAATCCATGCTGACTATCTCCGAACAATCTCTCACTTTTCAAGTATTCATTAATCCTGTCCCTCAGAGTTATTTCCAATAATTTCTCCAGCACTGACATTAATCTAAATGGTCTGTAATGAACTGAACTATCCCTGCTGCCTTTCTTGAACAAACAAACTACATTAGCTATTCTCCAGTCATCTGGCACTTCACCTCTGGTCAGTGAAGAATTAAATATTTTTCATTTGTTCATATGCTCTATTACTGCAATATCTTCCTTGTTCCAAATGATCCTCCACCTACTGCCATTCTTTTATCAGAAACCCGTCGTGTGCAACAATGATTGGATGCGATCTTCTTTTCACGTGATTGAAGCTTTTCTGCTCCTTCTCTCTAACAGATTCTCCCTTGTACATCTGGAGAACAAACTGATCATCTACCTTCATGAAGGAGGAAGTTTGCCTAGACAGAGTGTAACGTGAAGGTTAGAAATGTGAAGAAGGTTGAACAGAGCAAGCATCAACAGTCAAGAGACAGAAATGATCAAGAGGAAGTAGCTACACTGAGGAATGAGCACAGAGTATCAGCACCAAGCACCCCCAGGCACCCATACCCACAGCCAATTCTTCAGCTGATCAGGCACCAAGCTTTAGAATTCCCTCCTAAACCTCTCTGCACCTTTCAATAAACCTACTCCTCATTCCCTCACAAACGTACGTCTCTGTACCTGATCCTCTCTCCCTTAATAAACCTACACCTCTCTCTTTCAAAAACTTGCTCCTCCCTCCCTCAATAAAACTACTCCTCTCTTCCTCCTACACCTTTCTGCACCTGCTCCTCTCCCTCCCCATTTAAGGCATGTCTTAAAACCTGTGATTAAACATTTCCATACATTTTCTTACAAGGATCAGTGTCAAATTTTCTTTGAAAGCCCTCATGTGGAAGTGATGTGAAACATTTTACCACGTAGAAGCACTAAATAAATATGAGATGCTGTTGGCAACTACAGTTGGAGAGATTTGTAATTTAAATGATTAATAACAATTTTACAAGCGATCACTTCAAACAACACCAGTCTCATTTTTTTTCCACATTCCATGGTCAATGAGATTATCAAATTGATGGCACACTATGTTGAATGAAAAACCTTAAGACAGTTAGGAATTGCCTCAAATCGAAATAGGTGTCAATTCCCAAATCATTTATCTAATACTTGTCAAAACCTGGTGTAGATTCCAAAGCAGATCCCAGGAGCTGAATTACCCTGTCTAAATCAAAAAGATGGTATCACGGCTGTCAATTTTCAATCAACACTCGAATTTGGATCACTTAATGGAAAACTGTACAGTTTTGAAGCAATTCATCTGAGGGAGCAGGAAGAATTATGAAGGTCAAGCCCCAGCAGCTAAAACTAATTTCTTTTTAGACACCTGCAGGAGCAAGATGGATAGAGGTTAAGGGGGAGGTATGTAGCTCCGATCATTCTACTTTCTTACCAACAGGAAGAATGACATAAAGACAAACCGAAAAAACAGGTTAAGAAGGAAAAATGCTCAGAAAAATAGTAACAGAGACTTTATTACGGTTAATTGAAGTAGTGAGTTCAAATGTATCTTGTGGTTAGAAGCAACTACACGTTGATTAACATCTTAAGGTAATTCTGCCTCTGATCGATGTCTGGGTCAATAAAGGAAAACATTCAGGCATACAGCCTTTTGGAATGAACACCAGACTGCAGCATCAGACTAACAATCCGCAGCTAATTGCCAGTCTACCTCAATGAGGCCAGCAGGTCATCGACTGTGATATTACACCAGTACAGCAGGTGGTTGCAGTTGAGGTACGTGACTGTAGTGTTAAAGAATGTCTATTATGTAGGAAAACTGGGTTATTCCTGGCAAAGGATAGAAATATATTACATTTCTAAGCAATGTACATCATGTATTGGTGATGTACATTGGTGATGTTAGTGGTGGGTAATTTGTTGGACGGATTCTGAGGGACAGGATTTACATGTATTGGAAAGGCAAGGACTGATTATGGATAGTCATCAGGGCTTTATGCACGGGAAATCATGTCTCAATAAATTTTTGAAGAAGTGACAAAGAAGATTGATGAAGGCGGAGCAGTTCACGGTGTCTTTATGAACTTCAGCAAGGCTTTCAACAAGGTTCCACATGGTAGACTGGTTAGCAAGATTAGATCACATGGAGTCCAGGGAGAACTAGCTATTTTGGATACAAAATTGGCTTGAAGGTAGGAGACAGAGGATGGTCCTGGAGGGTTGTTTTTTGGACTGGAAGCCTGTGACCAGCAGCATGCCACAAGGACTGGTGCTGGGTCCATTGCTTTTTGTCACTTATGTAAATGATTTGGGAGTGAATACAAGAGGTATGGTTAGTAAATTTGCAGATTTCACCAAAATTAGTGGTGTAGTGGACAGTGAAGAAGGTTATCTCTGTCTGCAACGGGAACTTGATCAGAAGAGCCGATGGGCTGAAGAGCGGCAGATGGTGTTTAATTTAAATAAATGTCAGGTGTTGCAATTTGGTAAGACAAATCAAGACTTATACACTTAATGGTAGGGTCCTGGAAGTGTTGCTGAACAAAAAGACCTTGGAGTGTAGGTTGAGATAAAAGGTACTGCAGATGCTGGAGAATCCGAGATAACAAGCATGGGGCTGGATGAACACA
>JAHRHZ010000023.1:52047769-52119544 GCA_024137785.1 Ginglymostoma cirratum
GCCTGGGATTGGGGTGAGGGAGGAGGTGTGGGGGCAGGTGTAGCACTTCCTGCGGTTACAAGGAAAAGTGCCGGGTGTGGTGGGGCTGGAGGGGAGTGTGGAGCGGACAAGGGAGTCACGGAGGGAGTGGTCCCTCCGGAAGGCAGATAAGGGTGGGGAGGGAAAAATGTCTTTGGTGGTGGGGTCTGATTGCAGATGGCGGAAGTGTCGGAGGATGATGCGTTGGATCCGGAGGTTGGTGGGGTGGTATGTGAGGACGAGGGGGATTCTTTTTTGGTTATTGTTGCGGGGACGGGGCGTGAGGGATGTGTTCCGGGAAATGCGGGAGACACGGTTGAGGGCGTTCTCGACCACTGTCGGGGGGAAGTTGCGGTCCTTGAAGAATGAGGACATTTGAGATGTGCGGGATTGGAATGTCTCATCCTGGGAGCAGATGCGGCGGAGGCGAAGGAATTGGGAATAGGGGATGGCATTTTTGCAGGAGGGTGGGTGGGAGGAGGTGTATTCCAGGTAGCTGTGGGAGTCAGTGGGCTTGAAATGGACATCTGTCTCGAGGTGGTTGCCCGAGATGGAGACAGAGAGGTCCAGGAAGGAGAGAGAAGTGTTGGAGATGGTCCAGGTGAACTTCAGATTGGGGTGGAAGGTGTTGGTGAATTGGATGAACTGTTCGAGCTCCTCGTGGGAGCATGAGGTGGCGCCGATGCAGTCATCAATGTAACGGAGGAAGAGGTGGGGTTTACGGCCAGTGTAGGTACGGAAGAGGGATTGTTCCACATAACCTACAAAGAGGCAGGCATAGCTTGGGCCCATGTGGGTACCCATGGCCACCCCCTTTGTCTGTAGGAAGTGGGAGGAATTGAAAGAAAAGTTGTTGAGGGTGAGGACGAGTTCGGCTCGGCGGATGAGGGTGTCGGTGGAGGGGGATGGGTCCGTTCTGCGGGACAGGAAGAAGCGGAGGGCCTTTAGGCCATCAGCATGGGGAATACAGGTGCATAGGGACTGGATGTCCATAGTAAAAATGAGGTTTTGGGGTCCTGGGAATTGGAAGTTCTGGAGGAGGTGGAGGGCGTGGGTGGTGTCACGGACGTAGGTAGGGAGTTCCTGGACCAAGGGGGTGAAAATGGAGTCTAGGTAGGTGGAGATGAGTTTGGTGGGGCAGGAGCAGGCGGAGACAATGGGTCAACCAGGGCATTCAGGTTTGTGGATTTTGGGGAGGAGATAGAAGCGGGCGGTGCGGTATTGGGGAACGATGAGGTTGGAGGCGGTGGGTGGGAGGTCACCTGAGGTGATGAGGTTCTGGATGGTTTGGGAGATGATGGTTTGGTGCTCGGGGGTGGGGTCATGATCCAGGGGGCGGTAGAAGGAGGTGTCAGAGAGTTGGCGCCTGGCCTCAGCAACGTAGAGGTCAGTGCACCATACTACGACTGCCCCTCCCTTGTCCGCGGGTTTTATGGTGAGGTTGGGATTGGAGCGGAGGGAGTGGAGGGCTGCACGTTCTGCGGGGGAGAGGTTGGAGCGTTTGAGAGGGGTAGAGAGGTTGAGGCGATTGGTGTCTCGACGGCAGTTGGAGATGAAGAGGTCGAGGGAGGGAGGGAGGCCTTGGGGTGGTGTCCAGGAGGAGGGCTTGTGTTGGAGGCGGGAGAAGGGGTCAGTAGAGGGAGGGTTAGATTCGCGGTTGGAGAAGTAAGCGTGGAGGCGGAGGCGGCGGAAAAACTGCTCAATATCCAAGCGTGAGCAGTGTTCATTAATATGTGGGTGGAGGGGGACAAAGGTGAGCCCTTTACTGAGGACTGACCGTTCGTCCTCAGTAAGGGGGAGGTCTGGGAGAATGGTGAAGACTCGGCAGGGCTTAGTGTTGCTGTCTCCTCTGGAGCTGCTGGCTGTGGAGGCTGTGGGCGGAGCGTTGTCGGCGTCGGCTGTGGGCGGAGTTACGTCTGCGTCGGCTGTGGGCGGAGTTACGTCGGCAGTGGGCGGAGTTGCGTTGGCGTCGGCGGTGGGCGGAGGTACGTCAGTGGTGGGTGTTGTGTCGGCTTCGGCGGTGGGCGGAGCGGCGGCGGCGGCGGCAACAGCGATGACGGTGTTGGTTTCGGTGATGGAGGTGGTGGTTTCAGCAGCAGCGGTGTTCGCTGTCCCGGAAGTGGGGTGCCCGGCGGTGGCGGATGTGACGTCATCAGTGGGTTCTCCGACAGTAGCCTCGTGGCCAATGGCGGCGGGTACATTGTGGGGGAGGTCCTGGGTACGGGTGGGGATTTGGGGAGTGGGGGAAGCCCGTTTTGGGTGGTGGGCATCAGTAAGTTTACTGTACTTACGGTTTTTGGTGTCCAATAAAGCTGAGTAGAATTGTGAATTCAAGCTGTGGATCCTACGGAGAATAAGTGTAGGTTCATAGTTTCTTGAAAGTAGAGTTGCAGGTAGACAGGGTAGTGAAGAAGGCATTTGGTATACTTGCCTTTATCGGTCAGTGCATTGAGTATAGGAGTTGGGATGTCATGTTGCAGCTGTATAGCTGTATTGGTTAGGCCTCTTTTGGAATGCTGCATTCAATTCTGGTCTCCTGCTGTATGAAGGATGTTGTTAACCTTGAAAGGTTATTCAGAAAAAAATTACAAGAATGTTGCTGGGGTTGGAGGGTTTGAGCTCTGGGGAGAGGCTGAATAGGCTGAGGCTGTTTTCCCTGGAGCATCAGAGGCTAGGGGGTGATCTTATAGAAGCTTATAAAATCATGAGGGACATGGATTGGGTGAATAGCAAGATCTTTTTCCCAGGGTAGAGGAATCCAAAACTAGAGGGCATAGGTTTAAGGTGAGGAGGAAAGATTTAAAAGGGCCCTAAGGGGCAACGTTTTCACACAGAGCGTGGTGCTGTCGGAAGTGATGGAGGCTGGTACAATTACAACATTTCAGAGGCATCTAGGTGGGTACGTGGATGGAAAGGGTTTAGAGGGGTATGGGTCAAATGCTGACAAATGGGATTAGATTCACTTGGGATATCTGGTTGGTGTGGATGAGTTGTACCAAAGGGTTTGTTTCCATGCTGTACTACTCTATGACCCTGTGACATCCATGTTGCTAACACAAATTAATTTAAATAGTAATCATAATTATTTTTAATAATGCTCTTAAACATTATCATAGTAACTGTATAAAATATTAATGCAATGGAGGGTTATCATTTGTAAAAGAGTTGGAATGTCGAGGTAGTCTGTGACATCAAGTCCATGGCTAAAGAACCACAACAGTTTGATGACACACACTTGTGTACCCACATTTTCACACAATGTCACCACACACACAAACACACACAAGTACACACACTGTTTCTCACACACACAGACACACACAGACACACACACAGACAGACATGCACACACGCACACACGCACAGAATTATTTTATACTGTGAGTCTGTACCTGGGTGGATGTGTGATCAAACACCACATCAAACATAAATGTTCGTTCACGGGACCTATTAGCACGCAAGATGTCATCTGGATCTTCAGTTGGGTCCATCAAAACAACCATCTGCAACAAATAAAAATCCAGAAATGAAAATAAATCTGTGGTTTGGAAAGTCATCAAATAAAATGCTGCTTCAAAAATTAAGGAAAATGCCAGTAGATTGGGATGAAAAAGAATTTATTATAAACAGGAATGTCCAGAACAGATGTTAGAAGACAGCTGTGATACCTATATGACAGGCTAAATGGCCTGCTTCAGCAGCGCATTTTGTGTGATACTGGAAAGAGTTGTTTTTTGTAAATGTGAGGAGCCTTGTCCAATGTCCATTGGGAGGAAGAATCATTAAATACTGGCACACAATTACCCAAGATGCGTTCCTACGAAACAAGGTGCTGCCTTGTCCAGCTTCAACCATAGCACAAGAGTAATACAAAAAACAAGAAATGGTAATAGGTTTTCTAAAGAATTATTAAAAATACTATCAAAGTGAGTGAAATGCACACGTATTTCTTTATTGACAGCAATAACATTGATAAGATGACGCATTGTGCAATGGATGACATCGTTGCTATAACTCAGGAGCCTCCACTTTGGCAGGGCAGTCTCTGCTGCCGTGATGCAGAGGAATACAATGTCAGAGCTATTGGTTGGACATGGCGAAAGCACCATCATACTGTCACTGGACTAGTAATTAAGAGATTCTAAAGAACTGGATTCGAACCCCACCATGGCAGATGATGGAATTTAAATTCATTTAACGATCTGGAATTAAAAGTCTAATGATGACCATTGTCAACTGTTATAAAAATCCATCTGTTTCACAAATGTCCTTTAGGAAAGGAGGCCGATCATCATTGTCTACCTTTAACTTGAGATCCACAACAATGTGGTTAACTCCTAACTGCCCTCTGAAATGGATGAATTAGCCACTCAGTTGAATCAAAACCACTAAAAAAAAATCAAGAACAGAATGAAACCAGATAGACCACCTGACATCAATGTGAGTGCTGGAAAAGTCATGTCGATAACAGCCCTGTTGACCCTACAAAATTCTGCTTATTAACATCTGTGGCACATTCTAAAATTAGGGCATCTGCCTCACAGACTAGTCAAACAACAGGACCATACTCATGGAAGCATACATTACACGCAGTGACTCAGACAGCCCACCATCAGCATCCCTGGTTAAGTCTGGTCCCACCAGTAGGACAGACACAGCAGCCGTGGTGAAACAGTGTTATACAGACAAGCGAGGGTAGCCCTGGAAGTCCTCAACACTGATTCCCATGTAGTCTTAAAGCATCAAGTCAAAAATGGGCAAGGAACCTCCTACTGATTACCATGTACCATCCTGAACCTGAATCAGTTCTCTGCCATATTGAACAATACTTGGAGGAAGCGTTGAGGGTGGATAGGCACAAAATATACTTCTGGGTGAGGGATTTCAATGTCTACCACCAAGCGTGGTTTGGCAGCACCACTACTAATTAAGTTAGTCAGATCCTGAAGGACATAGGTGAAAAACTGGATATGGAATTTTTAGGTGGTTCATCTCAGCTTCAGGACATCTCTGCAGGAGTTCCTCAGGGTTGTGCCCTAGCCCCAACCATCTTCAGCAGTTTCATCAATGACCTTCCCTCCATCATAAGGTCCCCAAGAAGTGGGGATGCTTGCTGATGACTGCACAATGCTCAGCATCATTCGTGACTCCTCAGATACTGAAGCAGCCCATGTTCAAATGCAACAAGATCTGACAATGTCCAGGCTTGGAGTGAAAAGTGGCAAGTAACGTTTGTGCCATACAAATGCCAGGCAATGACCATCTCCAAAAAGGGAGAACCTATCCATTCACCACTGACATTCAAAAGCAGTGCCATCACTGAATCCTGCATTATCAACAACTTTGGGCAACAACTAATCTGAAATAGCCATATTAATAACTTGATTAAAGGTGAAATACTGCAGATGCTGTAAATCTGAGAGAAACACAGAGAATGCTGGAAAAACTCAGCAGGTCTGGCAGCATCTATGGAGACGGAAACAATCTCTCCGATAGTACACTTCTTCTTCTGCTGGGGTGGGCACATTGAGAGAGTCAATTGTGGGGATTGGAGGCAATGTGCTGAGATGCTGGAGGATATTATTATGAAGGGGAGGTCACAACTCACCATATAAGGGTGGGAGGCGCTATAGCTTGGGAAGACACAGAATACTGTGGGAGAAGGATCATTGACAGTTACCGCTACCCTGGAGACAGTGGGTCACTATTTTTGGCATGACTAGGAGGTTATGTAGATTGAGAGGTTGGGCCTGTGACTCATCCTAGGGAGCATTATTTTGATGCTTCTATCCTCCAAATACACAATGGAATGAGAAATGGCTGTCAGCATAACCAGAGGGGATGGAGTCAGTGGGTTTTTGTTTTTCTGAGGGAGAGGACCTACTTGTGATTGACATGAGGCCCCTCAAGGGACAACTGCATTAATCAAAATTGCACTGTCCGGAAACAGTACAGGTTAAAGATATCTGTCATCACCCGAATTCTGAATGTGAAATGCAACAGTGACATATTATGTTGAATATAAACCCTGGCCACAGCACCTTGATAAAATCATTGCTCATAACAAATTAATAAATTTGTAAAACAGAAGTAATAATAGGTGACCTTTAAAGTCTTACCCTAACCTTAACCCTTCCCCTAACCCTAATCCTTCAGGCCTCAAATCGTAAGGATAAGTCAAAGTCTCGGCTGTACATGGGCCCAGAGCTGCTTTCCTTGCACATTGAACTGTATCAAACAAAAAAGCTCTATATATCCAATGTTGCCTTGCATAGGCAATGTGGTGAATGGGGGCGGAGGGACAACATCTAAGAAAACGTGCTGCACTTAAAATCTCCTACTGGAAATGTGCAACAGGACTTGTGCTACATTCATCGGAATTTGGGCCCTATGTCCACAACCCATGTAGAAATATGCTGTAGCCCTCCTTGTCAGGATCTTCCACATTCCCCTAAATCGAGCACTATTCTAACCTATTATTTGTGGGTGATGTGAATGTTGACTGTTCAGATTACAAAGGGGCTGTTTTATTTGTGATGTTTCCCATCCAGGTTCCTTGGAAGCATGACCAATGGATCCTGCCACAGCAGGGTGCATTCTAAACTCTGGCGGCTGCACAATGGAGGTGCAGAGAAATTCAGAAGGAATAAATGGGTCAGAATCTCAGGACCAGCAGTGACCTCCAGCGAATGCTGAAAGCCTCCAAATGAAGAAGTTGTAGTAGAACATCCCCTTAGGGTGCTGAGGATGTACAAGAGGCTCAGGGTCTATCGTCCTAAATGTCACTTCCTCCTGATGAGCACAGCTCAGTACCATTACTGAATGTATAACCAGACTGTATCATTGACTGGAGCAGGCCAGGACCTCGTGAGCTTGAGTCAGTCTGTTGGAGAGTAGTCCAAACAGACTGTTGCCTAAACCTAGCATATTGTGCTATGCACATTTGGAGCAGGCAATCAAGGTTGAGGCTGACACTGAAGAGTTGGGAGGGCAGCTGCAGTCTCTGAGGAGGAAGATGGGGAAATTGAGTAGGAGCGACAACACCTTCTGCCCCTAGTGCAAGATGGTGGCAGAGTAAAAGGGCTGTGTGTGAGCTATTGCCTGGGGCCCATCCGTTCCTGTCTGCTTTCCTTCTTTGTTTTACTTTTGTTTCTGCTCTTTTCTTTCACTTTACTTTCCTCTTCTTTTGGTCTTTTTCTCTTCTTTTCTGGGGCAGATTGGTCAGCAGCAGCTCTACAGCAAGAGCGGGCCACTTGCATACTGGCAGACATCCCCACGATAGGAGGAGGCAGCGGTGGTAGCAAGGCTGTTCTGCCAGCAATACGAAGCTGGCAGCAGTGGATGCATTCTCTCACCATTTGGGGCTGGTGGCTGCAGCAGCAGCAGCGGGGTTGTTCTCCTAGTGTTGGGGGCCGGTCGCAGTGGCAGCAAAGCTCCTCCAGCGATCGGGGATGGGGTGCCAGCGGCAGTGGGCTTTTCAAGGTGGTGGAGCCAGAAAAGCAACATCTGCAGCCAAAGCGGGATTCGTGGCCCAATGGTGGCCTGGCCTGGCAGCAGAACCAGGGACTCTTGGTTGTGGGGCAAGTATAGGTTCAAAAACCAGTGACGAGGAGATGGCACCTGAAGTGGGGCAACTTCTACACTGGTATGTCTGGCATAGCTGGCAACAAGACAGTGCAGGTCTCCAATGAAGCTAGGTGCTGGCATGTACTGGGTCCAAAAGACTGATATTTTGAACGTTGCCCTTCTCTATTTTTCTAATTTATTCCTACGACCCATAGTGCTGGACTATTTATTTCTTTTGTTCTCATTTTTTTGTTTCCTAAGAATTTGATCTTAAGTATCTTCACCTAGGTACCTTCGTACTTAAGATGTCACTATAATGCAGCAACTCAAATTTTTCACATGTATTCATTTGAGTACGTGTGACAATAAAGCAAATTCATTCAATTTGGCATGAGAGAGTACAGCAGTGTAAGGCACAACAAGTCAGGCACAACTTCATTGACATCCAGTTCCAGTTAGATGCAAGCTGGGAGCAGTGATCACTCACTGACTGTAAAATTATTGCTGTTCCAAAGGCAATCAGCTCCTGTTTAATCACAAAAGCAAAGGTAGCTTTTGTTTTGTTCATTCTTTGAGTTTCCTATTGTCTAGGTGAACTTTAGCAACTCTTTTCAGGTTTTTACAATATCTGAAGCTCCCATATTGAACAATGAGACCTTATGTTATGATGGGCATTAAGGAAAGAGTGGGGCTGATACAGACATGGAGGCTCCATTGTTTCATTCTTGTAGCTGCAGCATCAATGACAGTCAATCAGGAAGGTGATAATTTGAAGTGCCAATATATTTCCAAAGGAGGTCATCTATTCACCATGAAGTCTCACCCATGACATCTTTGTGCCCCCTGAAGCATTGCTCTCCTGCTATGTTTACTGCAAATTACTGTAATTACTGGCTTGCAGTATTTGACCAGGGGCACAGAGAGGTTTTAAATACAAGGCCGCAGCAGGAAACAAAAAAAGACAATGATTGACAGGATGTTCGACTGCACAAACACCACTTAAGATTGCATGTACACCAGCAATTCAGTACATGTGGGATAACTGGGGTATAGCATTTTCTTCCAGGCGGAGTTACTAGTAGAGTCAGGCCAGCATTTGTCATAATAGCACTTTCAGGAAGGGGGAATGTGGCAAGTTTGGGACGATAGCACCAGAAAACTCACTCAGACTCACAGAGAGCAACCCTCCATGGACACTGATGAAATTGACACTTAGCTAAAACAAAAGATTCCAGCCATTTGAAGATTAATTTGGACAACTGTCAATTCCAACATGTCCATTTGTTTGGATCAATGATTCATGCCCATTTTATTTGAGTTAAAGAAAGGCTAATTTTATATGCATCCTAAATAACTTATCAGAATTGGGGCAATGTGGAATGCAAACTATCTTATCACCTTACAAGTGAGGTTGGGAGGTTTTAACTCCAGACTTTTCTAACATTTCCCAACATCTATTCCCTCCTGCAGCCAGCAGGGAATGGCATCAATAGTGAGGAGAAGGAAACAAAACTCAAGGCTGCCATGAAAGCCATGGAAATGGTCATCAATGAGATAAACAAAACGTCTGAGCGAATTAGACAAACAGAAATTATGAGATGGGGAAAAGTTCAGAGCTAGGGAGGTTCAAGTTATCCTCATAGACCAAAAAGGATCATTTCTGCTCCTCTTGAAGTTAGCTTTAAATATTTATCAAGACCACCAGGTGTATCTACTGTATGTGTCTGTAGGTTAGTGCGGTTTGTATAGTCCCCTTAAAATTGTAATGATTCAAATTACAGCAGGCTTGCAGCTATGGTTTTAGTTTAAACAAGTATTAGTTTAATATTAGTTATTGCAGAAACCTTCCACAGGATAAAATTATTAGAACAAAGAACAGTAAAGCACAGAAACAGACCCTTTGGCCCATGAAGACTGCAGTTGTACATGATGCCTATCTAAACTAAAAGCCTGTTGCCTCTACGTGGTCTGTATCCCTCTATTCCTGCCTGTTCATGGATCTATCAAGATGCCTCTTAAACATTGCGATTGTATCCGCCTCTACCATCTTCTCTGGCAGCGCATTCCAGTACTTACCACCCTCTGTAGAAAATAACTTTCATTGCACATCTCCTTTAAACATTTCCTCTTGTACTTTAAACCTTAGGATCCCTAATAATTGATATTCCTACCCTGAGAAAAACACTCTGACTATCCATTCTATCCTTATAATTTTCCTCTCCTCTCATAATTTTGTAAACTTCCATCAGGTCGCCTGTTAGCCTTAAACATTCAATTGAAAACAAACCAATTTTGTTCAGTCTTTCCTCATTGCTAACCCTCCAAACCAGGCAAAATCCTGGTATACCGTTCCTGTACCCTCTCCAAAGCCTCCACATCCTTCTGGGAGTGTGGCACCCAAAACTGTACACAATATTCTAAATGTGACCAAACTAAAGTTCTCTACAGCTGAAACATGGCTTGCCAATATTTATGCCCTTTGCCACAACTGATGAAGGCAAGCATGCCATGTCTTTTTGATTACCTTATCCATTTGTGTTGCCATTTTCAGTGAGCTGTGGACCTGTACGCCTAGATCCCTCTGTATATTGATGCTACTAAGGGCTCTGCCATTTACTCTATATTCCCTCCTGCATTAGATCTTCCAAAATGTATTAACTCACATTTGTCTATATTGGTTTCCATCTGCCATTTCTCTGCCCAAGTCTCCACCTACCTATATCCTGCTGTATCTTCTGGCAATCCCCTCACTATCTGCAACTACCTCAATCTTTGTATCATTTGTAAACTTAGTAAAGAGACTATCTACATTCTCCTCCACACCATTTATCTATTTTACAAATAACAGGGGACCTAGTACTGACCCCTGGGACACCACTGGTCACAGATCTCCAGTCTGAAAATTACCCTTCCACCACTACTCTCTGTCTTCTGCAACTAAGCCAGTTCTGCATCCATCTTACCAGCTCACCTCAGATTCTATATGAATTCACCTTGTGTATCATCCTACTATGAGGGACCTTGTCAAAGGCCTTCCTAAAGTCCATATAAACAAAGTACACTGCCCTGCTCTCAATCATGTTTGTCACTTCTTCAAAAAACTCAATCAAGTTTGTGAGACACAACCTTCCACAGCACAAAACCATGCTGTTTATCACTAATAAGTCCATATTTTTCCAAATGCAAGTAAAGCCTATCCCCAAGACTCTTCTCAATAATTTCCCTACCACTGATATAAGGATCACTGACCTGTAATTTCCTGGATTATCCCTTTTTAAACATAGGAACAATATTGGTTATTCTCCAGTCATCTGGGACCTCCCTCCATATTTTGGGGTAGATCCTACTAAGTCCTGGAGTCTGGCTATCTTAATACTTTTCAAAATATTCAACACCTTTTTTATATTGACATACCCAAGAATATCAACATATCTCTCTCTAGACTCACCATGCATCATGTCCTTCCCCTTTGTGAACACTGATGCAAAGTATTCATTAAGGTCCTCACCTAACTCCTCTGGCTCCATAAACTACTTCCTTGTCGTTGAGTGGACCTCCCCTTACCCTAGCTATCCTCGTGCTCCTTATATTAATAAGAAATTACAGATATCAAGATGAAAACAATTAACAATAAGACAATGGAATACTTAAACAGAGAAAGTCCCAGTATGTCTCTGTGGTAAACAGTTGGGGCTCATTGTTCAAGTTTCTTTTCCTGAAGTGAAGAAATTAAGTCAGCTCCAGCAGCTGCGATGCATTCTGTAGTTGATTTCATATTTTCTTCCATAGATAGGTTCTTCAGAACAGCAAATTTGGGGAGGGGCGAGGGGGAAGTCTCCTTGTTCTTCACTATTTCTGTGGTTTTACAACATTCTGCTTGACCTTCTTTCAACTGAACAATATTTGGTTTCTGCATATCTTCTTCTTTTGGCAAAAATGTGTTTTTGAGGGTGATTCTTGGAATTCTACACAATGGCTGTCTGAAGCTAGTTTTCTTTATATAGGTCAAAAGCTCAAAATGGTAATCTGTTAACTTTGAGGAATCAAAGGCTCCGTGAAGCCAAGTCAATGATGTTGACGTTCTTTTCTGTTCTTCATCATGTCTGTTGTTTCTCTCTGAAGCTTAAGTTCTCACACTTCTACCAGCTGTTTCTCCTGGTATTTCAAGGGTCTTTATTTGACTGGGCATGCCATTCTGCAATCCACTGAGACCTTGTAGTTGCATTGTTGGGTCACTTTGGTATCTTTTCCCGAGATTCTTGTTTGGTTATGGTCAGATTAGTTTGATTTTATAAAAATATATAATGTTATAGCTCATTTGTTTAAATTTTAATTTCACTGTTTGAATCTTTTTCCCATGGAAGCTTAATACAACTTGATATGAAATGTTTCCTTCATCATACACACTTTCGGAGGCTGTAAGGGTGAAATTAGACATAAAGAGGGGAGACAAAATGCCTACTATACAATACCCACAATATTTAATTCCAGTGCAGTCAATAGAATGGAATATGAAATGGAACACATTACAAGCTCCTCATTCCAGCCTAATTTCACCCTCCATTTCTCTGCAACTCTCCTTATAACCTTTTTTTTTAACTGCTCTTCAAGCCATACCTTCTAGATTCTTTTGAAACAACATTTGATTGAGGGAATTAAAAAAACTATTTGTTTTGGTTGATTAGGAAACATTTGAGATTTCTCTTGATTTGAAAGCTGACCTTGAGAACTGTGTAAAAACTAGGACGAATATATTGTTATTTTTCCTGAAAACATTTGGATTATTCTGCATTCAAGTGTCTACTAGAATATTCACAGTTAACAATAAAGCTGAACAAAACAAACAAAAAGAAATGTATTGACTTGCATAATGAATTCCTATTCTCAGGAGGTAGCCAGCCCCTTCTCAAGCAGTTGTGAAACCTCTTCAATGTCCTAGTCCCTCAATGTCTTAACCTGATTAAACTCAAAACCAATCAGGCAAGTCCATTGACAAAAAGCTGCATTAGACAATATTATTTCAAGGACTGTGCTGTGGGAAAATGTGAAGTTGTTCACTTTGATTGGAAGAATAAAAAGACAGAGTATTAATTAAACAGAGGATGACTACAGAATTCAAAGGTGCAGAAGTATTTAGATGTTCCAGTGAATGAATCACTAAAGAGTCTAGACGAGTGAGGGGAGGCTTGATTGAAGTGTGTAAGATCCTGAATGGTCTTAGCAGGGTGGATGTGGAAAATAACATTCATGCCACGCAAATGCCATAACCAAATGCCATATCAGACCATAACCAAACACAAAATTTGAGGAAAAAGATGCCAAAGTGACCTAACAATGCAACTACAAGGTATCAGTGAATGTTTCCTCTTGTGGGTCAGTACAGAACAAGGGGCTCCGTTTAACCTAAGGGGCCAGTCTTTCCTGACAGAAATGAGGAGAATCTTTTTTCTTTAAGTGGGTCGTGAGTCTTTCGATCCCTCTGCATCAGAAGACGGTGAAGGTGGGGTCACTGAAAATGTTTAGGGTGAAGGTAGAATTCATGGTAGGCAGGGGAATTAAGGGTTATTGGGGGTTGATGGGAATGTGGAATTTTTTTAAAAAATTCACTCTTGGGATGTAGATGTTGCTGGCTGGCCCTGCATTCATTTCTGACCTCCCTGTTCTCTTGGAAAAGGTGGTGATTAGCTACCTTCTTGATTCCATGTGCAATAGATAGATCGTAATGGTAGAATTCAATCATTTTGACACATTGACATGACAGGGACAATACATATTTCTAAGTCAAGATGGTGAATGGCTTGGAGGAGAACTTGAAGGTGGTGGTGTTCCCCTATATCTGCCACCCTTGTCCTTCGAGAGGGAGGTGATTGTGGGTCTAGAAGGTGCTAAGGATCTTTGACAAATTTACGCAGAGCGTCTTATAGATAGTACAAACTGCTGTTACTGAGTGTCAATGGTGGAGGGACTGGATGTTTTTGGTGTCAATCAAGTGGACTGCTTTGTCCTGGATGGTGTCAAGGTTTTTGAGTATTGTTGGAACTGCACTCGCCCAGGCAGGTGGGGAGTACACCACCACACTCCTGACTTATGCCTCGGAGATGATGGACATGGTTTTGGGAGTCTGAAGATGAGTACTTTCTGCAGTATTCCTAGCCTCTGATCTGCTCTTGTAGCCATTTTGTTTATGTGGTGAGTCCAGTTGGGTTTCTGGTCAATGGTGACCCCCAAAGTGTTGATAGTGGAGGATTCAATGATAATAGCTCCACTGAATGTCAGGGGCCCATATTTAGATTGTCTCTTATTGGAGATGGTCTTTGACTGGCATTTGTATGGCATGAATATTACTTGCCACTTTTCAGACCAAGCCTGGATTTCACCCAGATCTTGTTGTATTTGAACATGGACTGCTTCAGTTTCTGAGCAGTCACGAATGGTGCTGAACATTGTGCAATCATCAGCGAACATCCCCACATCTGACCTTATGATGGAGGGAAGGTCATTGATGGAGCAGCTCAAAATGGTTGGGCATAGGACACTACCCTGAGGAACTCCTGCAGAGATGTTCTGAAGCTGAGATGGCTGACCTCCAACAACCATGACCTTCTTCCTATGTGCCAGGTATGACTCCAATCAGAGGAGAAGTTCCCTCAATCCCAATTGACTTCAGTTTTGCTAGGACTCCTTGATGCTCCACTTAGTCAAATTTAGCCTTGATTTCAAGGGCTGTCACTCTCACCTGACCTCTGGAATTCGGCTCTTTTGTCCTGAGAGTCATAGAATCATATAGCACCGAAACAGGCCTTTTGGCACAATGTGTCAATGCTGACCAGGTTTCCTAATCTGAACTAGTCCCATTTTCATGCACTTGGCCTATATCCCTGCAAACCTTTCTTATCCATACAGCTGTCCAAATGTCTTTTCAATGTTGTATTTGTATCTGCCATGATTGGACCAAGGCTGTAACGAGGTTAGGAGCTGAGTGGTCTTGGTGGAACCCAAACTGGGCATCACTGAGCAGGTTGTTGCAGAGCAGGTGAAGCTTGATCACACTGTTGATGATACCTTCCATCACTTCATTGATGAACGAGAGTCGACTGATGGGGCAATATTTGGTCGGGTTGGATTTGACTTGCTTTTTGTGTACAGGACATACCAGGGCAATTTTCCACATTGCCGGGTAGATGTATCTATACTGGAAGAGCCTGGCAAGCGGAGTGGAAAGTGTTAGAGCACAAGTCTTCAGTTCTAGTAGGAACTGCAGATGCTGGAGAATCTGAGATAACAAGGTGTCAAGCTTAATGAACACAGCAGGCCAAGCAGCATCAAAGGAGCAGGAAAGCTTGACATTTCGGGTCAAGACCCTTCTGAAGAAGAGTCTAGGCCCGAAACGTCAGGCTTTCCTGCTCCTACACCTTGTTATCTCAGTCTTCAGTGCTATTGCCAGAATGTTGTCAGGGCCCATAGCCTTTGCAGAATCCCAGTGCTTCCAAGTGTTTCTTGATATCACGTGGAGTGTTGCAAATTGACTGAAGACAGGCATCTCTGATGCTGGGGACCATCTTGAGGAGGCCAAGATGGATCATCCATTCACAACTTCTGGCTGAAGATTGCTGCGAATGCTTCAGCCTTATCATTTGCACTGATGTACTGGGCTCTTCCGTCATTGAGGATGGGGATATTTGTGCAACCTCCTCCTTTAGTGAGTTTAATTGCTCACCACAATTCACGACTAGATCTGATCCATTGGTTGTGGGATCACCTAGCGGGTGTCCATCACTTGCTGCTTATGCTATTTGGCACGCAATTAGTCCTGTTTTGTGGCTTCATCAGGTTGACACCTCAGTTTTAGATATGCATGGCATGCCCTTCACTCACAGTCCTGTGTGTGCCCCCCAGTCGAATGGGAGGGACCACTGAAACTTGAACATTTTCAATAGTGGAAGGATGTTTTTCAGAATGGAAGGTTGTGTCTGATAGTGTTCCACAGGTACCAGTGCTGGAACTTCTGCTGTTCATGGTCTACATAAATGATTTGGAGGAAAATGTGGCTAGTCTAAAGTTAGTACACTTGTTGACAATACAAAGACTGGTGGAGTTGCAGATCATGAGGAGGATTGTCAGCGGACACAGCAGGATATAGATCAGTTGGAGGCATGGGCAGAAAATTGGCAGATGGAGTTTAATCCAGAGAAATATGAGGTGATACATTTTGGAAGGTCAAGCGCAGGTGGAAATTATACAGTGAATGGCAGAACCCCTTAGGACTATTGATATGCAGAGAGATCTGGGTGTGCAGGTCCACAAATCACTGAAGGTGGCAGCACAGATAGATGAAGTAGTAAAAAAGGCCTATGGGATGTTTGCCTTCATTGGAAGGGGCATTGATTATAAGGATAGGCAAGATATGCTGCAGCTTTACAGAACTTTAGTTAGGCCACACGTGAAATATTGCATGCGGTTCTGGTCACCACACTACCAGAAGGATATGGTGTTTTGGCGAGGGTACAGAAAAGGTTTACCAGGATGTTGCCTGGTATGGAGGATTTTAGCTATGAAGAAAGGTTGGATAGACTAGAGATAACAAGGCGTAGAGCTGGATGAACACAGCAGGCCAAGCAGCATCAGAAGAGCACGAAAGCTGACGTTTCAGGCCTAGACCCTTCTTCAGAAAAAAGATAGACTAGGTTTGTTTTCACTGGAACGCAGGAGGTTGAGGGGCAACCTAATAGAAGTTTATAAAATTGTGAGTGGCATGGATAGAGTGGAAAGTATGAAGCATTTTCCTAGGGTGGACGGATCAATTACTAGGGCGCACAGGTTCAAGGTGTGTGTGTTTGGGGATGGTAGATTCATAGAGATGTGCAAGACAAGTTTTTCACACAAAGGGTGGTGAGTGCCTGGAACGTGCTGCCAGAGGATGTGGTGGAAGAAGACGCAATAGCAGCATTCAATGCACCTGGATGAATACATGAATTGCAAGGGAATAGAGGGCTATAGATCCTGTAAGTGGAGACAGTTTAGTATGCAAGGGCAAAATTTGTCAGTGCAGGCTTGGATAGCCAAAGGACGTGTTCCTATGCTGTATTGTTCTTTGTTCTTTGTTTTTTCAGATGTCTTTATAGTTATTCAACATTTGCACATGGTACTTGTACTCACATAACAGTTTTTTTTTCTTTCTACATTCTACGTGGAGACATTCTCAGTCTTTGGAGTTGTAATGTACAGATTTTCTTCTCTCTGTTTATATTTTTCATTATTAAAACCACCTGCTTCCCCTAATTGAGGGTTGGATTAGATACGGCTTTAAAACTGCAGTGGGCCTGGCAGCTTTGGGAACAGTCCCAGGACCACACTGCAGTTTCACGGCAGCTAAACAATCTGCTGCCTTCTGTCCTCTAGCAGAGAAATGATGCAAGGAACAGAAGACCCTTATGAGGGAAGACAATTCCTTGTATTGAGAAGCCCATAATTCAACTCCAATGGTACCACAGAGCCTCATTAGGAATAGAGCAGCATACAACATCAAATAATTCATAGAGCATGACACAATAAAAAATACAAACAAAACGTTGTTCAGTCAACTGAGGAGAAGCTGAACAATAACATAAAACTGCCCTGGGCCTGGCAGCTTTTATGTTTGTACAAAGGCAATACTGCTTCATAAATAACATTTAAGAAGCCTCCCATTTATAATTCATTGCCTTACAGTTCCCTGTAGGATTACTTTCAGTAGTAAATTGTAAAAGGAGGGCAAGCTTAAACATGTCTGTAACAGTGTAATTAAATACTCACTATTCAATGAACACAATCCCTGACATTCAGTAAAGTGCTTCTAATTAGAGGCCAAAACAGCTATTGGTTGCATTAGAAGCCACGATGGTGGAATCATAATGCAGTGAAATTTGAAAAGAAATATTAGGCATTCATTGATGTTAACCAAACATTTTGTTTGGTGTTTGAAATAATCTTCATTTCCATTGAAGTTCAGACTGATTCCAAATCCAAATATTCAAATATGTTCTGTGTTATTAAAATCCTTTATTGTAAATCTTTCATTCTAGTCAGCAATATGCTAGCAACATGTGAAATCATGATCTAAACAAATTTTCAAGAAGAATACTACAGTTGGGAAGGAGATTCAATCAGAGGCTAAAAGCACGAACACAGATGTGTGGACAAATGACTCAAATTGAAAGCAGTCTAATGGAAGAGGAATTGGAAATTCACTCTGTAAGCAAAATACTGTCGTAGGCTTTTACAGAAAGTTTCGTCTGTTCCAGTTCTCTCAAACAGTAATCTTACTTATTCTCATTTCTCTACCAGGTGCCTATTATCTTCTAAATTATATGTTTTTCAAAAATTTCTTCTCTTTTACGCTTCTACCAATGCTTTTGACAGGGTATTGCTGGTCCTAATAACCCTGTGCACAAAAAGGAATCTCCTAACCTCATTCATTATTCCAGTCATTTTAGTGAGTTGGACTGAGTCTAGAAGACTGTAAGACACAGGAGCAGAAGTAAGTCATTCGGGCCTTCAAAGCCTGCTCCACCATTCAATGAGATCACAGCTGATCTGATAATCTTCAGCTCCACATTGCTGCCTTTTCCACCATAAACCTTGATTCTCCTACTCATTACAAATGTCAATTTCAGCCATGAACATACTAAATCATCCAGGCTCAACAACCCTCAACAGCCCACTGCCGTTAAAATAAATCCAGAGATTCACTACGCTCTAGCAATATGGTTGACTCTGAAATGGCCTAAAATCACTCATTTGGACCATAACACTGTCAAAAAAGAATAAAAGTGGGTTGACCTAGACACTGGCGCACATAATCCTGTCAATCCTACAAACCCTATTGTATGTTATCCTCTCTGGGCTTGTACCAAAACTGGAAGAGCCCACCACAGAATGATCAAACAACAGCCTGCTATAGTCATAAACAAGGTATCAAACTTTACAGACATTGTGCCAGCCAATACTATTATGATCTCAGGGTATTCTTGTACCACCAACAAAACAGACCCAGCAGAGGTGGCGACACAGTCTCATACAGTCAGAAGGGAATGGGCACCGGGAGCCCTATGCTTTCACTCAAGGTTTCAGGTTGTACAAAGACAAGGAAACCTCCTGCTGATTACCACTTACTGGCTAGCCTTCTTGGCAGATAGATTGGTGCTCTTCCATGCTGAACAGCACGTTGAAGAAGCTCTGAAGATGATAAGGGCACGGAATGTACACTGGGTGAGGAATTTCAATGTCCATCACCTAGAGTGGCTCAGCAGCACCAATACTGACCAATCTGGTCGAGCCCTAAAGGATATTTCTGTAAGATTGGGTCTGCAGCTGCTGGTTAGTATAGAATCATACAGTACGGACACAGAACCTTCAGTCCAAGCCTTCCATGCCGACCAGGGAACCAATAAGAAAAAAACATCCTTCTAGGCCTCATCCTCACCAATCTATTGCCTGTCTTCCCACGGCAATATCAGTAAGTGTAAGAGTTCTTGTGTAGGCAAAGTCTTGTGTTTACCACCATGCAAAATGGAATAGAATTCAAACACATCAAGCAGCTCAGATACCTGTTTCTTAACCAAAAAAAGGCTTGAATATTTGCAACCATCTTCACATTAGAGTGCTGAATGGATGATCCATTTTATCCTCCTTCTGGGATCCTCAGAATCATAGATGCCAGTTTTCAACCAATATAAGTCACTCTATGTGATATTAAGGAATGGTTGGAACCCATAGATAGTGCAAAGATTAAGGGCCATGTCAACATCTGAGCAATAGGACTGAGGAGTTATGCCAATCAATTGTTGGGATTATGCCCCTAGCCATGCAGTTCAATTAAATAATTGTGTAGGTTCAGGAGAGCTCAGCATAGTAGCAGCTTCTTGAATGGTTCCTGGGAAAGTAGCTACAGCCTTGTATGTGAAAATTACAGGAGAAGCAAGGAGAAGGCACCTAAATCTTCTGTCTCCCTCCTGTGTAGAAAAATAACAGAAAATCTCCCAGTAGCTGCTCTCACTCACCGTCTTCTGATAAATGGCTCTCCCCAAATTTTCCCCGTCAAAAGAGAAAAAAAGAACTCCCTTCAGAGGCTTGAACCACTGAATGAGAGGCTAAGAATTGCTGTATCCACAACTTTGTGTCATTAGGAAAGAATTCAAAGACATTGACAGAAAACTGAAGGAAAACAATTCATCAATTTTGGGGATCTGGACTGATACCATAACTGTGCTTTGTTGATATTTTTCCCTGTTTCATCCATAAACGTGTGTCCTATCTTGTCTCTTTGTGTGTTTGTGTATGCATGGAAGCATTAAAAAGGGGTAGAGTTGAAGTTACAGAAGTTAAAAGTTAGCAATCCATATTTCTTTCTTTTCATTTTTGAAAGAGATTCCAATAGTTATTTTCCTATTAATGATAAAAACCTGGTGAGAATATTCTTTTAACCTGAATTAAACATAGAATCAAATAGAACAGAAGGGGCCTTTCATCCCATTGAGTCTCTGCCACCAAAAATACACTGCAACCTAAATTAGACCAACTTTCTTGCATTAGGCCCATAATCTTGAATGTTATGACACTTCAAGTGCTCATCCAAGTACTTCTTAAAGGTTATGAGGTTTTCTGCTTCAACTACCCTCCCAAGCAGTTTATTTCAGACCCTCGCTGCCTTCTGGTGAAAAAAATCCTCAAATCTGCTCTAAACCTCCTACCTTTCACCTTAAAATTATGTTCCCAAATTCTTGACCCTTCAACTAAGGCTCTATCCATCAAGTAATATTTGTGCTACACAAGTGCCAGACAATGTGTGGACCGACAAAAGAGAATCTAACCATCATCTCTTGACATTCAATGCCATTATCATCACGGCATCTGCCATGATCAATATCCTGGGGTTAACATTGACAAGACATAGAACTGGCCTAGCCATATAGGTGCTGTGGCTACAAAAGCAGGTCAGAGATTATGAAGACAGCAGTGAGTATCTCACCTTCTGACTCTCCAGAGCTTGTCCACTCCTAAAATGTACACAGCAGGAGTGTGGTAGAATATCCTTAACTGGATGAGCGCAACTCCAAGAAAACTACGGTGACCTCACAGAAGTTTATAAAATCATGAGGGGTATAGATAAAGTGAATGGCAGTTGTCTTTTCCCTAGGGTGGGGGATTTCAAGACTAGGTGGCAAGCTTTTAAGATGAGAGGAGAAAGATTTTTAAAAAAGGGACTTTTTTTATACAGAGAGTGGTTGGTGTATGGAATGAACTTCAAGAGGAAGTGGTAGATGCAGGTACAGTTACAATGTTTAAAAGACATTTGAATAAGTACATGAAAAAAAATGTTTAGAGGGATATGGGCCAAGAGCAGGCAGGTGGGACTCATTAGTTTGGACTAGTAGGACCGAAGGATCTGTTTTCGTGTTATATGACTCTATGAATCTATAACAATAAGAAGCTTGACACCAACCAGGACGAAGAAGCTCATTGGATTCACCAACTTAAACTACAAACATTCTGCTGGACAGTGAGATGTGCTCACCTGCATCCACACTTGTGAACACTGGGAAATGTATCTGTTTGGTCGAAAATTTACTGTCTTTCTGTGTCATTAAGCACTAACCGCATGATTAACCAGGTCAGGAGCTGGTCATTGACCAAATAGTCAGATCATCATCCGGACTGCTTTAGGGTCATGCATCTTACAGGTTCACACAGCCAGGAGGTTAGCCACATTACTGTTACAAGAAACATTTGTGATTTTTCACAGCATTGAAAATCACATGATCATGTCACACTAATCAGCTGGTTACGAGAGTTGTTGAAAAACTGAATGGTCTTGTGAAATAAACAGAAGATTGGCCCTGTACTATTTGCAATGAACTTACCTTGTTTGATGACAATTAAATATAAACTCAAGCAGTTTGGTGGTCAGCAACAGATTGCTGAAAAGAAGAATGTATTTTAAAACTGCACAGCTTGTACACTCAAGAAAAAAACTGTTAAACCTGTGTCCTATACCTTCACAACCAACCTAATGGCCAACAAAACCATGGCAACAACTTTGGTTACATATTATTTGGAGATGTACAAGCAGCCCCTAACAGCAAACATTTTCTGCTTACAATGACCAGAAATCAATTCAACAAGGTTTGTAAGCCCCACTGTGGTTAGTGACAGTTTAGACAGTGTGGCCACACTATAGACCGTAGATGGCTGTTTGTTCCCACCCAGTTCACAGAGATCCTAGCAAGCTCTGAAATTCATCACCATCTACACCATGTTACAACCTTCAATCAAGTTGAACAATTGAACAAGTTGATCATTCATAAAAGCTAGAAATGTCAAAGGGGAACGTGTTTGAACAATCCATTCATATCCTACTTCATTCAGATTAATTTCTGCTACAATCTCTGGCTAGCAAGCCACGAGCCAAACTTGTAATTAACCATAAATTTCATACATCACTGAATATTCTTAAGGTGTCACCACCACTCAACCAGAATATCAGACTGAAAGTGGGAAAAAACCATAAAGCAATGGCATAATTCAACAAGTGGACATGCACAAAGGGATTACAGTTAAAATAACCAGAACTGGAGACATCAATGAAATAAGGAGACATTTCCTATTCCAATAAACAACCCCAATGTTGGTCATATGCGTCAATGAGCTTATTATATGGAATCACAATGACATATTTGTAGATCTCAGACCACCATCAATATTTTCATATCTCAAAGACTACCCCCATGCTTAAATAAAATGGACACTCTGCATTGTGTTATGACCAGTCCATAGATGGTGTTCCTCATTTTGTTACAGTTACAGATGAGATACTCCAAACTGTTAAGCTCCCAGGTGAAGAAAGATCAGTTTGGTTCCCCTTCATTATTCAACCAGCCCCTTGGTTGTTTGAAACAAGGTTAATTGGAAACCAGATTCCTTCTCTTCTTTCTTTCTGAAGAAGGGCCCAGACCCCTGCTCCTCTGATGCTGCTAGGCCTGCTGTGCTCATCCGCTCTATACCCTGTTTCTCCTTCTCTTGTGGATACCTTTCTCTCAGTCGAAATGAACTTATGATTTAAAAGAGCCAATTTAATGAGGCTTTCTTGAGTTAACAAAATGTGTAAGTTTAGTTATTGCTGGACTTGAGAGGAAATGTTAATGCAACACGAAGACACAGATTAGAAATTAGAGGTGAGTCCAGAAAGATAAAACTAAAGAAAAAATCAGTTTCTGAATTGATCATGAAGAGCAGATAGTTAAACACTATGGCCATTGTAGCACTGACACTGGCAGTTGAACAATCGATTTCAGGATTCCTGGCTTTGTAGGTTACATGAATTCTCCTGATTTCTTTTGAAAGTACTCAGGGTGGGAAAAAATATTTTCCCTTTTAAATCATGCAGTACTGGAGTGTTTAAATGTCAGTTTTCAAAGCTGTGACCCTCACAGCATGAGTCTACACACAAAGACATTAGATCACTAACATGCAGAGATTATTGTTGCAGTCAGCTTTTAATTCCTTCTTTTGTACATTCCTGGAAGGCCAAAATGCAAAGTTCTTCAAGTTATGGTCCTCTGTTTGGGGAAAGGGAGGAGAAAATCAGAATCCGCTTTATCACCTCCTAGAATGATATAATCCCTACAGTGCAAAAAGGGGCCATTTGGCCTATCAAGTGTGTCCCAAGCCTCCGAAGTGTATCCCACCCAGACCCAGCTCCCCACTCTATCCCCATAATTCCGCATTTCCCATGGCTAATCCACTTAGCCTGCACATTACTGAATACTATGGGCAAATTAGTATAGCCAATTCACCCAACCTGCACATCTTTGGACCGGGGAGGAGACCGAAACACCCAGCGGAAACCTACGCAGACACGGGGAGAACATGCAAATTCCACACACCCTTCCACTGGAGGGTGGAATCGAACCCGGGTTAGGTTTTTCTCTCTCTGTTTGAAGTTTCTCTGATGGGTCTCACACAGCAAGTGAACTTACATCAACAGTCATTACTGGTCGTAGCTGGCTTGCTTTAAAAAAAAAATTTTAATGTAGGTTAATAACGATCCATTGCCGTAACAATTGTGCTATCTTTTATGGGTTAATATGCCTTTAAGAGACACGATCATGATATCATCATTTTACCCCAGGATCATATGATGCATGTCACACTATTGAAAATATTCTCATAATTGAACATTAGCCAAGACATTTAGGTGACTGTTGAGTGTGTGTTTATACATAATTATATTTAGTAAATGTCTGTTGGATTCTTCACTGGTGCAAAATCCAGACCCAGTTTCTGATGTTAGCTGAGATAACATAAACATTGCTACATCAGCTAAAACACTCTGGTGGAGACAAACTTACAATGACTTGATGTACACATGTCTGATGTTTGGGATGACTTAATTTAGAATAAGCTCTTTTAGCATTATAGACACATATACAATTTACAAGCGTGAATAAGGAGCACGAACAATGAGCACAAGACCTCAGCATGTGTGAGATGAAAGACGAGTGAGGATTCAGAAGTTATTGGAAATTTCATTCAGTTAAAATTTGGTACAAAGTGGAACAGAGATCTGAACAAGGGTTTACTGCAGGAAATAACCACTCCAGAGCGAGAGGTGAGTGGGAAAGAATAAAAGGTGTGAATCAATAGTGAGATCAGTAGCACAATAAGGTCACAAACTAAAGTGTGGTGCGAGTGCTGGGAAAGAAACTGATTGGTGAATATTTCCCCATACCAAGATGCTGTGATCAGCATGCTCATCATCCCTGTAGTCCCCATTCTCATCTGCACTGCTTGCAAGGACCTCATAATTGTTGGGACAATTGCAGGAGTCAAGGCTCCTCAGTCGTGACCCCTGGGTCCTCCTACTTGCCTCACTGGCAGCCACATTCTCCTATCCCTGACGACAGACCAATTTTGAATGACCTAGTCTGAGGGCTGTGACCACCTCTACAACAAAGTGTCTAAGTAACTTTTCCCATCCCTGATTTGGTGCAATGTCTACAGTTCAAACTTCAGCTCCTCAAAACAGATTCAAAGTTCCCTGAGTGGCAAACACTTAACATAGATGTGTTCCCTCAGGATTACCTTGGTATCCAGCAGCTTCCACATACTGCAGCAGCAACACACCACCTGTTCTGCCATCACTATCATGTTTGATTTAACTTATAAATGAATTATTCAAAATTCCCTACTCTTTACATATCATACTGTCTTGATGTATTATTTTTATAAAGGAACAGAAAACAATCACCAGTATTAATCTAACATTTAAGCAGGTTTTTTTTTAAGAATAGAAAAAAAACCCTGAAGACCTAAACAAAAGCTGAAAACCTTACTTTGGCCCCTGCATTTGTCTAACAGTTACAAGATTCTTGCAAGCTGGCCGGATGACAGTGACACTGCAAACAGCAAACTCATCACGGCACTGTGTATAGGTTTAATGCACTCCTTCACCTCCTGGCTTTGCATTCAGACTAGTAACGTCACCTCTTTTTTTTGATTCATTCATGGGATGAGGGATGGGCCAGCATTTATTGCCCATCCCTAATTGCCCAGAGGGCAGTTACAATTTAACCACATTGCTGTGGGTCTGGAGTCATATGTAGGCCAGACCAGGTGAGATTCCTTCCCTAAAGGACATTAATTAACCAGATATGTTTTTCCAAAAATTGGCAATGGATTCACAGCAATCAGTAAACTCTAATTCCAGATTTTTACTGAATTCACAATACACTTTCTGCCTTGGAGGGATTTTAACCCAAGTACCCAGAACATTACCTGGGTCTCTGGATCAACAGTACAATGATAATACCACTAGGCCCTTAGCTCTTCGGGTCAAGGTTGGTGAGGATACCTTTAAAGTCTGGCTGATAGATTCAGGCTAAACCAATAGTATAAAGGGATTGCAGAGCATAAAATAGGCATTAGGCCTTTTAGTGGTAGCTAAGGCACAAGATCTGGGGAGCAAAAAAAAAGAAATTGCTGAAGAAAGTCAGCAGGGTTGACAGCAACTGTGGAGACACAGAAACAAAGTTAATGTTTTAGATCCAGTGACTGCTGTGTGCAATACAACACTGTCATTCATAGCAGGGAGAAAAAATTGTTTGCAAATAACCAATCGGCAAGGAATACTAAATAGAAAAGGTTTTCCAATTTTTTTGAGGAGTGTGGTGAGATTTTTTTGACACCCACTGAAACTATTAGAACAAGCAGAGAGAAGTTCTGCCCAACATTTCACCTGAAGAACAATACTTCCAGCCAGTTTAACACAGTTTTGCATTGTCAAGCCTAGTTCATATCTGGGGCTGTAGCTTGTGATTTTTCATCCCTCAGTTTTAATAGTTAGAAAATCATAGCTTTTGCAGACTTGTTCTATGACTTGTACCAATGCAAGTCAATGACTGATGCATCTGCTTAAGTGTGACACACCTCTGGCCTGCTATTCTCGTCAACAGGAATGCTATCAAATAAGTCATGTAGCACTGACAAGGCTGCTAGTTTCCAGTCAGGCATTAACAATTCTTACACTACAATTGTTGCCAAATTATTTTAACATTTTAGGTGCTTGTATCATTTATTTTCATTAAAAATGATTAAATAAGTATTACTATGTTTAGCCAAAGATTCCTTTTTGATCTATAGCCTCACAGATATGTTTGTAAAATGTTAATGGGTCTGAGACATTGTGAGTCCCAAACCATTATTATATATAATGAGACATTCCTTTGGTTAGGGACTGAGGAGGGACCAGATGAGGGGGGACAGGAGTTTAAGAAAAGGTTTGTGGTAGTAATGTGAGATTCAATGGCAGCTTTGTCTGAGTATAAACTCTCAAATGAGATGAGAGCTCACAATTCATTCCAAATATCCATGATTCTGGCCAGGATTCAGAACTAGATCGAAAACAGAATCAACACTAATTTGGAATGACAGCAAAGTGCTCTAACGCCATACTGTGTCTCTCAGATTACTGATTGACCAGGATTTACCATTTCACTAATGATGTAGTTTCTTCATAGACCCTTTCTTATTTCTGAGCTGATTTTACTGACATTAAACAATGGATGTTCTTCATGTAGACTAGGCCCGAAACGTCAAGTTTTCCTGCTCCTATGATGCTGCTTGGCCTGCTGTGTTCATCCAGCCCCATGCTTGTTATCAATGGATGTTCTGTCGTAACATTGCAGTTCTATTCGTGGATGATGCTCCTGCAGTGCCCTTTTGCTAATGAGACTGTCCAAGCCAGAACTACCTGATGTGGAATGGCACAAGATATAATTAACCCAGGTTCTGCTCTTAGGATTATGCTGGGCTAAGAGGAGGTAATAGACAACAAGTACAGAACAAGAGGGAAAATTTAAGTTTACCTCATACTACTGTGTACTAAGCAGGAAATGATGCGAGACAAGCATATATATATAGGTATACATATATATACCTCAGTGAATATGCTCATGGATACAGAATCTCTCTGGGATGAATTAACAGGGTTGACACATGAAGAATGCCTTCTTGGATGTGTTGCCAGAAGCTACTATCTACAGCCAAATTAGGAGAGATATTAGAGAGGGGGGAAAATGGCTCAGACAAATAAATTGCATTGTCTAAGTTACTGATATTTACAACTGTCAGTCATTGTAGTGCCAGGTTTACAGAGGTTTAACTTTCTTCAGAACTGTCACTGGACTTGAAATGTTAACTCTCCTCTCACTCCACAGATGCTGCTAGACCTGCTGAGTTCCTCCAGCAATTTCTGTTTTTGTTTGTTTCTGATCTGCAGTATCTGCAGTTCCTTGTTTTATTTGATTTGTCCAGTCCCTTTGTTCGGGAGTTCTCATTATAACAGCTGATCAGCTGCAAGTACTGCAGGGCGGATCTCACAGTCCACCAGGTCAAAAGGAGGAAAATTAGCAACTGCCCCATTACTGTTCCTCGTCAGCTTCACTGCAGATTTTAAATGAGGCCCTAATGCCCTCTAGCCTGCTCACATTCTCTGATAACATTGACATCTCACTGCAAGTTTAATTGCAGTGAAAACCCTTACAATCCTCCCACCAGCAGCTAGTGACTGAAGGAAATAGTTCAGAGTCATGCTATTATGACACATTGCAAAGAGCACTTTGTAGTTCTTGTTTAAGCCAGGGGCAAATCATTCCTCAAACACGTACCCAAGGTTAGTGGCTGTGGCAATAATAAAGTTGAAGTTGCAGTAACTGCATCCCTTTGACAAGGACAAGTTAACATTGATAGCTCAAACAAAAACAAAATGCTGCTGATGCATTGTCAGAAAAACTGGAGAAACTCAGCAGGTCTAGCAGCACCTATGAAGAAAGAAGGAGTTTTGAATTCAAAGACAATTCCTAAGAAGCATCAAATCAGACTCAAAACGTTAACTGTTTCTCTTCTGCTGAGTTTCTCCAGCATTTTCCCTTTTTATTAAAAGTTGATGGCAAAGCATGAGAAAGCTTTATGAGAGGAACAATTGATGTTTATTTACATTATATTCATACTTCTGTGAGATGATATATTAATATCTCTACACCAATTTCTAATGTGGCTAATTTAACTAACTGAACATTCAATGCTCCCACTTTTATGAAAGATGCAAGTCACTATCGTGTATCATGGCACATCCTGAGTTGTGAACAGGTTCTGTTTGCGAGTCAATTTGTACACCAGTCAGAACATGATGTAAGACAATGTAAAGAAGCCACATGTTAGTACAGGATATGCTCAAATGTTGTGTCTTTAAAATGACACCGCTGTATGGGATTGTGTTTGTACGTATGAACATTCGCAAGTTGGACTTTTGGAATTTGGGGACCCCCTGTGTTGTTACAACCTATCCTCAGGTGAGCTTCCCCAATTTGTTACGGTTCTATTTGGGATACTGCAAGTCATTAAGTTCCCAGGTGAGGAAGGATGAACTGACTCCCTTTGGTCCCTCACTCACTATGATCCCTCTCCTCACCCAGTCACACTGGCCTTCTTGCAATGAGCTGGGAGTTATTTTGTTCCAGATCAATGGATCAATAGCCAAGGCTAGTATGTCATTTACAATATTTAAGGTCATAGTGTGCAAGCATTTGGTACAGAATAATCTCATTTAATTTTCTGTTTGTTCCTGCATAGGACTTATGTGTGATATTAACAAGGCCAGCATCTTTTCCCCACCCTAAAATGTTCCTGAACTGAATGGCTTGTTAGGGCCATTTCAGACGGCATTTATGAATCACCCACATTGCTGTGGGTCTAGAATCACAAGTAGACCGGAGTTGGTAAGGATTGTGGATTTCCTTCCCTAAAGGACATTAGTTTGCTGCACTTGATGTTTTCTGCAGTTGGCCACTCTTTCCAGGCATGAAGACATCATCACAAAGACTCCACCCATTGACAGGGACTCATCCAATCCCTCCTGGAGTGCGCACTGTGTGGCTAGAACACCTATCAGTATAGTCATGGAGTCATACAGCATTGAAACAGGCCCTTCAGCCTACCATACCCATGACAACCAACAAACACCACACTATAATAAAAATAAAAGATCTGTGGATGCTCTCATTTCTTTCAGGTCAAAGATGTGGCCACGGGTATCCACATGGGCCCCAGTTATGCCTGCGTCTTTGTGGAGTACGTGGAACATTCCTTGGTCCAGTTCTGCTCTGGCCCCACCCACAACTCTTTCTCTGGTAATATCAATGCCATCACCAGTGCTGCTTCCTTCTCTCATCTGGAATTGGAAACATTTATCTATTTCGCTTCCGATTTCCACTCCACTCTCACCTTCACCTGTTCCACCTGTGACTCATCCCTTCCCTTCTTCGACATCTCTGTTTCCATTTCTGGGGATAGGCTGTCTAACAATATCCACTACAAACCCACCGACTTTCACAGTTACTATGACTGTACATTCTCATGCTCTGCTTCCTGTAAAGACGCTATTCCATTCTCCCAGTTTCTCTGTCCGCATTGTATCTGTTCTGATTATGCCAGCTTCTACAAAGGGGCCTCTGAAATGTCCATCTTCTTCCTCAACCAAAGATTCCCCAGCACTGTGGTTGACAGGGCCCTCAGCCAGATCCAACCCATCTCCCACACTTCTGCCTTCACCCTTTCTTCCCTCTCACAAGAGCGATAAGGTCCCCCTTGTCCTCACCTACCATCCTACCAGCATCCACATCCAGAGGATCATTAACTGCTATTTCCACCACCTTCTGCGAGATGCCACTACCAGACACATATTCCCCTCCCCTTCTTTGTCAAACCGCATAGGGACCGTTCCCTGCAGGACACTGTGGACCACTCCTCCTTCACTCCCAACATTTCCCTAAACTCACACAGCATCTTCCCATGCAACCCCAGAAGGTGTAATACCTGTCCATTTACCGCCTCAATATCCAAGGCCGCAGACACATGCTCCAGGTGAAGCAGCGATTTACCTGTACTCCACTCAATCTAGTCAACTGTATTCGCTGCTCACAATGTGGTCTCTTCTACATTGGAGAAAGGAAGTGCCGACTGGAAGATTGCTTTGCAGAACACCTATGTTCTGTTCGTAACAAAGCTTCCAGTTGCTTGCCACTTCAACATACCACCTTGTTTCCTGGCCAACATCTCTGTCTCAGCCTTGCTCCAGTGAAGCTCAGTGCAAGCTGGAAGAAAAGTACTTCCCTTCCCACGTGGGGACACTGCAGCCCTTAGGACTCAACAAGTTGAGTAACTTGACAGCCTCATTCCGTCCTTTTTTGTTTTTTACCAGCACCCACACCAACACCCAACCTGGTTCTGTTATGACATGGGTTGCCTTAAGCACAGTCACCTATTCCAATCCACTCCTAGGCCCATTATTACATTGCATGGCTGATTTCAGCACAGCTAACCCATTTTATCACTCTTTGCTCTTCGTTATCACTTACTCAATTTTTCTTCTGTCTTGGCCTATTATCCATAACTTGCTTGTTTACCTAATCCTTTCTTAGCTCTCTTTCTGGGCTCCATCTCCACGTATTTATTCACCTCTACCCTTCTCCCTCCCACCCCGACATTGGTTTCAGCTCCCAGCTACTAACATTTCTGTAGAAGGGTCACCGGGCCTGAAACGTTGATTCTGCTTTCTTTCTACAGGTGCTGCTAAACCTGCTAAGTTTCTCTAGCAATTTCTGTTATGTTTCAAATGCCAAACTACACAAATCCCATTTACCTGGGTGCACGGAAGCTCAGCGGTTAGCATTGCTGCCTCACAACACCAGACACCCAGGTTCAACTCCAACCTCGAGTGACTGCCTGTGTGGAGTTTGCACGTTTTTCCTGTATCTGTGTAGGTTTTCTCCCACAGTCTAAAGATGTCTGGGAACAAAAACAAAGTTGCTGGAAAAGCTCAGCAGGTCTGGCAGTATCTGTGAAGGAGAAAACAGAGTTAACGTTTCGGGTAAGGTGACCCTTCCTCAGAACTCCTCAGAACTAAAGATATGTAGGTTGGGTGGATTGGCCAGGGGAAATGCAGGTTACTGGGATAGAATTAGGGGATGGATCTGGGTGGGGATGCTCTTCAGAAGGTCAGGGTAGCCTTGATGGGCCAAATGGGCTGTTTCCGCAGTTATTCTATGATAACTGCACTGGCTCCATATCCTACCGTGCCCTAGTATCCTAAGTGTTTATCAGATGCTTCTCAAATATTGCAAGTGTACCTGTCTTCACCGCCTTCACAAATAGCATGTTCCATTTTTCTAGCACTGTCTGGATGAAAACTGTTTCCTCAGATCTCCTCTAATTCTTCAAACAGATCCCCCTCAGCCTCCTCTGCTCCAGGGAAACCAAACCCAGCCTATTCAGTCTCTCCTCATAACTTTGACTTTCCATTCCAAGCAAAATCCTGTTGAATCTCCTTTGCACCCTTCCAATACAATCATGTCCTTCCAATAGTGTGGTGACCACAACTGCACATAGTATTCCATCTGTAGTCTAACCAATGTTCTATAAGATTGCAACAAGCCTTAGAATCATAGAGTAATACAGCATGGAAACAGGCCTTTTGGCCCAAACTTGGTCCATGCTGACCATGGTGCCCACTCAGCTAGCTCCAATTGCCTGCATTTGGTCCATATCCCTCTAAACCCTTCCCATCCATCCCATTTGGCCCATCAAGTCTACCCCGACCCTCTGAAGAGCATTCCCACCCAGATCCATCCCCTAATTCTATCCCAGTAACCCTGCATTTCCCATGGCCAATCCACCCAAACTTTCCAAATGTTTTTAAATGTTGCTATTGTACCTGCCTTAACCACTTTCTTTGACTGCCCATTCCTTATACGGACCACTCTCTGTGTGAAGAAGTTTCCCCTCAGGTGCTTCTTAAATTTTTCTCTTCTCACCTTAAACCGATGCCCTCTAGTTTTCAATTCCCCATCCCTGGGGAAAACACTATATGCATTCATCCTATTTATGCCCCTCATGATTTTATACACCTCAATAAGGTCACCCCTCATTCTCCTACATTCCAATGAATAAAGTCCTATCCTGGCCAACCTCTCCCTATAACTCAGGCGTACTAGTCCTGGCAACATCCTCGTAAATCTTCTTTGCACACCTTCCAGTTTAACTATGTATTTCCTATAACAGCGTGACCAAAACTGTACACAATACTCCAAGTGCAGCCTCACCAATGACTTATACAACTGTAACATAACATCCCAACCCCTATAATCAATGCCTCGACCGACGAAGGCTGGCATGCTAAATGCCTTCTTCACTGCCCCGTCTACCTGTCACACCGCTTTCAATGAACCATGTACTTGTACTCCTAGGTCCTCTGTTCCATTCCTTCTGACTTTACCATTTACTGTATAAGTATTCTTTTCCCCCATATTTTGAACTCCAGTTAATGAAGTCAAACATCCTGTACGCCTAATTCATTGCCGACTACCTGTGCTGACACCTTCAGTGATCTATGGGCTTGTAAGACCATAAGACCATAAGACATAGGAGCAGAAATTAGGCCATTTGGCCCATTGAGTCTGCTCCACCATTCAATCATGGCTGATAAGTTCCACAGCCTCATTCTCCTGCTTTCTCCCCATAACCCTTGATCCCCATGATAATCAAGAACCTATCTATCTCAATCTTAAATGTACTCAATGACCTGGCCTCCATAGCCTTCTGTAGCAGTGAATTCCATAGATTCACCACTCTCTGGCTGAAGAAGTTTCTCCTCATCTCCGTTCTAAAAGGTCTTCCCTTTACTCTAAGGCTGTGCCCTCAGGTCCTAGACTCTCCTACCAATTGAAGCATCTTCCCAACATCCACTTTGTCTAGGCCATTCAGTATTCTGTAACTTTCAATTAGATCACCCCTCATACTTCTGAACTCCAATGAGTATAGTCTCAGAGTCCTCAAACGTTCCTCATGTGTTAAGCTTTCCATTCCTGGGACCATTCTCGTGAACCTCCTCTGAACCCGCTCCAGGGCCAGTACATCCTTCCTGAGATATGGGGTCCAAAACTGCACGCAATACTCCAAATGTGGCCTGACCAGAGCCTTATAAAGCCTGTTTTTATATTCAAGCCCTCTCAAAATAAATGCCAACATTGCATTTGCCTTCTTGACTACTGACTCAACCTGCAAGTTTACCTTGAGAGAATCCTAGACTGGAACTCCCAAGTCTCTTTGCACTTCAGACTTCTGAATTTTCTCCCCATTTAGAAAATAGTCCATGCTTTTATTCTTCTTTCCAAAGTGCATGAGCTCACGCTTTCCCATGTTGTACTCCATCTGCCACTTCCTTGCCCACTCTCCTAACCTGTCCAAATCCTTCTGCAGCCTCCCCACCTCCTCAATACTACCTGTCCCTCCACCTAACTTTGTATCATCTGCAAACTTAGCCAGAATGCCCACAGTTCCTTCATCTAGATCATTAATGTACAAAGTGAAATGTTGTGGTCCCAGCACTGACCGTTGCGGAACACCACTTGTCACTGGCTGCCATCCTGAGAAAGACCCCTTTATCCCCAATCTCTGCTTTCTGCCAGACAGCCAATCTTCTATCCATGCTAGTGGATCAAACCTAGGAACAGGGCTATATATAGACAGCTAACATCATTGCTGTGAGGATGGCCATTGCCCACCAGGAGCCTACTTGTAGGCCACGAAATGCCAAAATGGAGACCTCCTGATGCCAGTAGCAGTCTTTCCAATGCGAGAAAGGTAGTGGTCTTTAGTTTATGAGGAAAGATTGAACAGGTTCTGGCCTGTCTTAGTTCGAGTTCAGGAGAATGAGACATAAACTTATGGTTATTGAGGGTAGGCAGCAAAGTGGAATCGAGGCCATGATCAGATCAGTCAGATGGCAGGGTAGGCTCGAGGCCAAATTGTTCCAGCTCTTCTCTGTTTGTCCCTGTGGCTCCATTGTAGGCTGAGATCATCCTCCTCAATACCAACATCACCACCAGATTTTGTGTAAACTACAAACTTACTAATTATACCTTCTACATTCATATTGAAGACATTTATATAAAAATAAAAACAGCAAGGATCCCATCACCAATCCCTGTGGTACACTACTGGTCACAGGCTTCAAATCATGAAGACAACCCTCTACAATTGCCCTTTGCCTCTTATTTCCAAATCAATTTTGGATCCAGTTTGTCAACTTACTTTGGATCCTCTGGGCTCTTACCTTTTGGGCCTGCCCTCCATGTGGGACTTTGTCAAAGGCCTTAGTGAAGTCCATGTAAACCACACCAACTGCACTTCCCTCATCCAGATATTTAGTTACTTTAAAAAAATGAATTGAATTAGTCAGACAGGATCTCCCTCCAACAAATCTATGCCAACAATCCCTGATCAATCCCTGCTTTTCCAAGTGTTCATTATGCTTGCACCTCAGAACTTTTTTCCAATAATTTCAGACAATCTACAATGACCTGCCCTATCCCTGCTGTCCTTCTTCAACAAAGGAACCACATTAGCTATCCTCCAATCATCCGGAACATCACCTGTGGTCAGTAAAGTATTAAATATCTCTGCCATGGCCCTAGCAATCTTCTCCCTTGCTTCTCATTGCAACCTGGGATACACTGCATCAAGTCTTGAGAATTTATGCACCTTTATGCCCGTTTAAACATTTAATATCTCCTTTATTATTAATTTTAACATTGTCTAGAACCTCACCATCAGAACTGAAATCTCCAGCCACAATGTCTTTCTCCTTTGTGAATACAGATGAGAAATATTCACTTAAGATCTCACCCACGTCCTCTGCCTCCACGCACAGTTTACCCCTTTGATCTCTAATAGGTTCCACAGTTTCTATGATAATTGTCGCGCTCTTAACATACTTTTAAAATGTTTTGAGGTCTTCTTTAATCCTATCAGCCAAACATATTTCTTTGCTGTTTTTTGCCCTTCTAATTTCTTTTTTCAAGGACTCCCATACACTCTCTATGCACCTGAAAAATCTTCCTTGTTTTGGACCTAAAATATGGATCTTTCTTTCTCTTTATCAAACTCTCAGTATCCCTTGACATCCAGGGCTCCCTGGAGTTGCTGCCCTTACCCTTTACTCTTAGAGGAACACACTAGCCCTGAACACTCACTATATTACTTTTAAAAGACTCCCATTTTCCAAATGTAGACTTATGTGCAACTCACTGCTTCCAGTCTCTCTTGGCCAGATCCTGTCTAATGATATCGAATTGGCCTTCCCCGAGTTTAGACACTTAACTTCTGTACTTCTCCCTTTCTATAATAACTATGAAACTTACAGAATTATTTTCACTGTTCCCAAAATGCTCACTTGCTGACACTTCAACTAATTGACCGGCTTCATTCCCTATAATTAGGTCTAGCACTGCCCCATCACTAGTAGGACTATCTATGTACTGACACAAAACACTCTCCAGCATGCACTTTAAAAATTTCATCCCATTTAATCCTTTCACACTGAGATGATCTCAGGTAATGTTAGCAAAGTTGAAATTCTCTTTCACTATAACAAGGGTAGCATGGTGGCTCAGGTGGCATAGGTGGCACAGCACCAGGGACCCGGGTGTGATTCCAGCCTTAGGTGACTGTTTGTGTGGACTTTGCATGTTCTTCCCGTGTCTGCGTTGGTTTCCTCCAGGTGCTCCATTTCCTCCCATGTGTCAAAGATACGCAGATTAGGTGGATTACCCATGTTAAATTTTCTAGAGATATGCAGGGTTACTGGGGTGGGGAGAGGTGTTCTTCGGCAGGTGGGTGCAGACTCGATGGGTCAAATGGCCTCTTTTCACACTGTAGGAATTCTATGATTCATAATCCTATTCCTCTCACACCTCTCTATTATTTGCCTACATATCTGCTCCTTTATCTCCCTCTGAATGTTGGGAGACCTACAGTATAATCCCAGCAAAGTAGCCACCCCTTCTTTATTTCTATGCCCTACCCGGATGGCCTCATTTGAAGAGCCTTCTGTAACATCCTCCTTCATTACTGCAGTGATGGTCTCCATCATCAATAATGCCCCTACCTCTCTTACATCCTGCTCCCAGCCCTATCACGCCTGAAACTTCTATAGCTGCCAGTCCTGTCCTTCCTTCAACTATGTCTTAGTAAGTCCCACATGTTGATCAATGCTCTAAGTTCATCTACTTTACCAGTCAATCTGCTTGCATTAAAATAGATACAACTTCGCCTTTCCGATCTCCCATATGCCTTATTATATCCATGTCTTCTTCACCTGCTGGACTGTCCAAGCATTCTTTCTGAATCTGACTGAATATTGCTCCCGACTTTACATCTGCTCTATGCCCCATCTCCCTGCCAAGTCAGTTTAAAACCTGCCCAACAGCATGAGAAAACCTAGGGAGGTTTTAAAGTTCTATGATTCTGTTTACCAGGGCTATCAACACAGATAAATAAAGACAGGGTAAACAGTGAACAGAATCAAAGGCAGGAATATACAGGGATGGGTCCTGCAGCTCACACTGTGCTTTAGTAATGAGGATGGCAGCATCCTTCAGTAATGTTCGGCGTGAAGCCAAGTTTGAGTTTTATTGGGCTTAACTTGAATTATGGATTTTATTCTTCAGAGCCCATACATCAAGTTTCATTGAGTCAAACCCAACAATTAGAGGATCTAATTAAAGTGCCATTTATCTATGTTCAATGGAGAGGTTTCAACAATTTATTTGGTGGTACAGAGCAAGGGAGGCATTACCAGTTCTGCAATGTTCACATGAATATTTTAATATAGTGAAGCTCTGCTAATGTGGGAATTAGAGCATTTGTAAGATGGTGCTCACTAAATCAAAGAAACTTGTAAAAACGTAAGAAATAGGAGCAGAAGTAGGCCACTTAGCTCCTCAATCCTGCTCTGCCATTCAACTGAATCATGGTTATGTATATCACATCACATCCTGGGATGGGAATAAGTGCTGGCCCAGCTAATATCACCCACAGCCCATGAATGAGCAATGAAAAAATCCTCAGGATATCTCAATAATATGAATAACTTGAACTGACTGCATGCAACCACAAGAGTAAAATCCCATGAGTAAGATACCATAAAGAGAAAAGAAATGAATAACTACATAATCTGAAACAGAAATTGCTGGAAAAACTCAGCAGGTCTGGCAGCATCTGTGGAGAGAAAACAGAATTAACATTAACAGCGACCCTTCTTCAGAACTCAATATAATCTGATTTTGGTGGTGTTAGATGAGAAGAATTTCTTTTTAAAAATGATGTTATAGAATGCAATAATTGAAGTGGTCAGCATGTAGGGTCCTTGAGACCCTACGGAAAAGATCCTGTCAGGTTGTTCCCTGAGCAGATTATCAAAGTCATTTGGCAGAATGCCTCATCGCCAGAACTTTCCAATAAGCACCAAAAGATTGCTTGGCTGATGGTGAGAAAGACTCTTCCCTCAGATCCTTCCTACACACAAAACTCTTGCCACTTTCACATATTGCCTACGGGGTGGCTGCATCATTTTCTATTTCCTTATGGAATTTGCCTTTGTAAGGAAGGTCTGGAGAGCGATGCAGTAGTTTTTGTCGAGGTTCACCTGAGCAGTTCCGTGACACAGAACTCCAAAATCTGCTGTAACGTGGATCTTCTGAATGCGAGATGCTGTTGACAGCGCGCAGAGGGTCTAAGGCTGTGTGCTGACAGATTCACTAAAACCTGGAGAACACACTGCAGAGGTACTGTCTAAAGATTTACTGATAATGGCACGATGAGTGGTTGGAACTTATGTAAAATCCCTCTGGTTGAATGTGTCATGGAATGTTTAACATGAAATGTGATTGCATATTATAAATATAACCTGGAATGGTAAGTATAACAGCACATAGTATTGCACTGAAAGAAACTGATTTGTATTACATTTATGTTATTTGAAATTTCTACTGATACTTAATATGCCCTCTCAAATTTTATTCTGTTTTCGGAAAGCAAATGTAATCCATTCTTTGATGGATTTACTTAACCAACAAATATGTTCATTATTATTGAGTTTTTAGTTGGGGGAAGTATACTAAACCTTTACTTGTGGATGTTATATATGTCGTTGGAAACATTAGCTGAAAGGGGGATTGGGAGCTTTGTAGATATATTAGACATAGAATTTGATGAAAAGTTACAAGTATAGAAGTTGGCATGAACAGCACAGCTCTGGTACAAATCAACCTTATAAAGACAGCTAAAATTCCATGCTTGCATTAACAGGAGAGCCAATTACCTGATCTTCTACTTTGTGTGCTATGCTGCTGGCTCCTTCATCAAGTTCTGATTCATTAATGGGGCGGATTCGAACAGCCACCTGCAAGTATGCAAGTTGAAGAAGCCATTAGTGTTCACATGTTCATGCTGCATGGCCAGAACTCTAAACAATGGCTATATGTAATCCCAGAACATCATAAAGGAGGTGGCATCTTAATCATAACATTTTCTGTAGAATGACATTGTCAAATACACAAATGTGTTTTCAATGAGAACAGGGAAAGGATACCATTCATGTTCTGGCCTTTTGGAATGTGTTTGAGAGTAAGGAGGCCAGTAAGGTGGTGTGCCAGTGCCTCTCAATGCCATTCCATTTTGCCAATGGCAGGAAAGTTGATCATCTGGTGGCTGCCTAGAGCACAATGGAGCCACAGGGACAAACAGAGAAGAGCTGGAACAATTTGGCCTCAAGCCTACCCTGCCATCTGACTGATCTGATCATGGCCTCGATTCCACTTTGCTGCCTACCCTCAATGACCATTCATTTCTTTCTTCGTCAGCAATCTATCTACTTCAACCTTCACAGACCCATAACCCTCTGACAGAAAGCACTTCTTCTTGTTTCTGACTTAGTTGTGAGACCCCCTTAAACTGTGACCCTAGTTTTAGCTCCCCAACTGGGGACAACTGCCTGTCAACTGCTCTCAAGGTCTTATATATTTCCATAAGTTTATGTCTCATTCTCCTGAACTTGAACTAAGACAGGCCAGAACCTGTTCAATCTTTCCTCATAAACTAAAGACCACTACCTTTCTCGCATTGGAAAGACTGCTACTGGCATCAGGAGGTCTCCATTTTGGCACTTTGTGGCCTACAAGTAGGCTCCTGGTGGGCAATGGCCATCCTCACAGCAATGATGTTAGCTGTCTATATATAGCCCTGTTCCTAGGTTTGAGCCACAGGGAGAGGCTGAACAGGATTTATATGCATTTGGAGAGGCATAAATGATTAGGGTAGGTCAGCATGGTTTTGTGCGAGGGAAATTATGTCTCAGAAACTCGACTGAGGTTTTTGAGGAAGTAACCAAGAAAATTAACAAGGGCAGAGTGGTAGACATTGTTTACTTGGACTTTAGTAAAGCCTTTGACAAGGTTCCGCAACGGCAGACTAATTAATAAAGTTAGACCACATGGGATTCAGGATGAGCTTGCCAATTGGATACAAAATTGGCTTAACGGCAGGAGAAAGAGTGATGGTGGAGAAAACCAAAAGAACTGTGGACACTGTAAATCAGGAACAAAAACAGGAGTTGCTGGAAAAGCTCAGCAGGTCTGGCAGCATCTGTGAAGGAAAAAACAGTTGACATTCCTTGGATCACCATACTTGAAACGTTAACTCATTTTTCCTTCACAGTGATGGTGGAGGGTTGTTTTTCGGACTGAAGGACTGCAATCATCAGCGTTCCACGGGGATCAGTGCTGGATCCAATTTTGTTTGTCGTTTATATATATGACTTAGATGGGAATATAGAAGACATAGAGAACAAAGAAAATTACTGACAGGAACAGGCCCATTGGCTCTCTAAGCCTGCAACGACATGCTGCCTGTCACAACTAAAGCCCCCTACCCTTCCAGGGGCCATATCCCCCAATTCCCATCCTATTCATGTATTTATCAAGATGCCCTTTATAAGTCACTCTCGTATCTGCTTCTACTACATCCCCCCAATAGTGAGTTCCAGGTACCCAACATTCCCTATGTAAAAAACAGCCTTGAGGCTGTTGAGGTTGGTTGGCTCGCCGAGCTGGTTTCTTGTTTCGCAGAAGTTTCGTTACCATGTTTGGTAACATCCTCAGTGCAGCCTCCGATGAAACTGTGTGTTTTCCCTCCTGGTTTTTAAACTCTGGGGTCCATTGAGATGGATTGGCTCAATTCTGGTTTTCCTTCGTAGTGGAATGGATATGGGGTCGAGTTCAATATGTTTAGTAATAACCTGCTTCGTGGAGTGCCATGCTTCCAGGAATTCTCGTGCTTGTCTCTGCCTAGCCTGTCCCAGGATCTTGGTGTTGGCCCAGTTGAAGTGGTGGTTCTCCTTGTCAATGTGGATTGAGGTGAGTGAGTATTGGTATTCTGCTGTTTTCCGGGCTTGTGGGTTGTTGCTGGGTGGTTTGTACTTCACAGTGCTTGGTAATACCAGGTTCCTGAGGCATCCATGTAGGAAGTAGAGCTGTTCGTGGGTTGCGCTCTCTCGTTTAGCGTAGTTTTCTCATTTTCTTGCCAATTCGAGCGTGTTGCGCCCGTAGGTCTCTAAGGTTTTGCAGTAGATTTGTAGCTCGGGTTGTGGGTGTTGAGGTTGGTTGGCTCGCCGAGCTGGTTTCTTGTTTCGCATACGTTTCGTTACCATGTTTGGTAACATCCTCAGTGCAGCCTCCGATGAAGCGTCGGTGTGTTTTCCCTCCTGGTTTAAACAGCCGTGTACATCACCTTTAAACTTTGCCCCTTGTACCTTAAACCTATGCCCCCTAGTAACTGACTCTTCAAACCTTGGCAAAAGCTTCTGACTGTCCATGCCCTTCATAATCTTGTAGACCTCTATCAGGTCATCCCTCAACTTCCATCATTCCAGTGAGAACAACCCAAGTTTCTCCAACCTCTCTTCCCAGGCAACATCCTAGTAAATCTATTCTGTACCCTCTCCAAAGCCACCACATCCGTCTGGTAGTGTGGCAACCAGAATTGAATACAATATTCCAAATGCGGCCAACTAAAGTTCTATAAAGCTGCAACATTACCTCCCAATTTTTAAACTCAATGCTCCGACCAATGAAGGCAAGCATGCCATATGCCTTATGAATGATCTTCTCCACCTGCGTAGCCACTTTCAGTGACCTGTGTACCTGTATACCCAGATCCTTCTGCCTATCAGTACTCTTAAGGATTCTGCCATTAACTGTATATTTTCCATCTGGGTTAGACCTTCCAAAATGCACTACCTCATTTTTCTGGATTAAAATCCATCTGCCTTCTCTCTGCCCAAGTCACCAACTGATCTATACCCAGCTGTATCCTTTGACGGTCTGCATCACTATCCACAATTCCACCAACCTTTGTGTCATTGACAAACTTACTAATCAGTTACATTTTCCTCCAAATCATTTATATATATTACAAATAGCAAAGGTCCCAACACTGATCCCTGAGGAACGCCACCAGTCACTGCCCTCCATTCAGAATGCACCCTTCCACTGCTACCCTCTGTCATGGTTAGGAAGTTTGCGGATGACACCCAGATTGGTGGTATAGTGGATAGTGAAGAAGCTTATCAAAGATTAGGGATCTTGATGAATTCGGTTTATGGGCTGAAGAGTTGCAGATGGCATTTAACTTGGATAAATGCAAGGTATAATATTTTAGTAAAACAAACAAAGGCAAGACTTATAAAATTAAAAGTAGGGCTGGGGCATTGTTGTAGAACAGGGAGACCTAGAGGTTCAGGTATATAATTCTTTGAAGTTTGCATCAGATTTGGATAGGGTAGTTAAGAAGGCATTTGGCACGCTCGCCTTCATTGCCCAGAACTCTGAGTATAGACGTTGGGACATCATGTTGAAGTTGTTCAGGATGTTGGTAGGGCCTTTTCTGGAGTACTGTGTCCAGTTCTGGTCTCCCCGTTATAGGAAGGATACTATTAAACTGGAGAGGGGTCAGAAGAGGTTTACCTGGATGTTGCCGGGAGTTTGAGTTATAAGAAGAGGCTGGATAGGCTAGGACCTTTTTTCACTGGAGCATAGGAGGTTGAGGTGTGACATTATAAAGGTTCATAAAATAACAAGGGGTATAGATAAGGTGAATGTCTTTTCCTTAGGACGGGGGATTTCAAGAATAGGAAGCAAATTTCTAAGGTGAGAGGAGAAAGATTTAACAAAGACATGAGAGACAATTTTTTTCCACAGCGAGTGGTTCGTGTGTGGAATGAACTTCCAGAGAAAGCGGTGGATGCGGGTACAGTTACAATGTTTAAAGGATATTTAGACAAGTATATGAATAAGAAATGTTTGAAGGGATATGGGGCAAGGGAATGCAGGTGGGGCTAATTTAGTTTGGGATTATGGTCAGCATGGACTGGTTAGACTGAAGGGTCTGTTTCTGTGCTGTATGACTCTACGACTTCATGGCTGGACTTTTTTTCCTGTAGCATTGGAGGCTGAGGGGTGACCTTATAGAGGTTTATAAAATTATAAGGAGCATGGAAGGATGAGTAGCCAAGGTATTCTTCCCAGGGTAGGAGAGTTCAAAACTAGAGGGCATAGGTTTAAGGTGAGAGGGGAAAGATTTAAAAGGGACCCAAGGTGCAACTTTTTCACACAGCGGGTGGTGCATATTTGGAATGATTTAAAAGGCATCTGGATGGGAACATGAATAGGAAGGGTTTAGAGGAATATGGGCCAAATGGTAGCCAATGGGGCTAGGTCAATTTAGGATATCTGGTTGGCACAGATGAGTTGGACTGAAGGGTCTATTTCCAAGATGATTAAATCTATGACTTCTCACATATTGCCAGACCCTGATTGACTGATATCGGCTCCCCAGACTGCATTGACCCATCTTAGGCAGCACATGGCCTTCGGTTGGTCCGCATCCTGTAGGTGTGAGGCACAACCCTTGGAAGATTCAACTGCCTTCAACACCATTATCCTGTCCAGACTGATCTCAAAACTCTGTGACCTTGGTCTTGGCTCTGCCCTCCGCAACTGGATCCTCAGCTTTCCGAATCAGTGAGGGTAGATGACTACACCTTCTCCATAATAACAGTCAATACTGGAACCCCCCACGGATGTGTCCTCAGGCCCCTACTGTACTCCCTTTACACCTACGACTGTGTTGCCAAATTCCAAATGGACGCCACCTACAAGCTCGCTGACGACACCACCATAGTCAGACAGATATTTACCAATGATGAGTCAATATACAGAAGGGAGATAAAGGGCTTGGTGACATGGTGCAATGAAAACAAACCCTTGGCCTAGTGGTATTATCACTAGACTGTTAATTCAAATAACTAGATAATGTTCTGGGGACCCGGTTCAAATCCTGCCATGGTAGATGGTGGAATTTGAATTCAATAAATATCTGGAATTAAGAATCTAATGATGACCATGAATCCATTGTCAATTGTCAGGAAAAACCCACTTGGTTCACTAATGTCCTTTAGGGAGGAAACTGCCATCCTTACCTGCTCTGGCCTACATGTGACTCCAGACCATGGCAATGTGGTTGACTCTTAACTGCCCTTTGGGCAATTAGCGATGGGCAATAAATGGTGCCTAGACAGCGACACCCTCATCCCATGAATGAATAAAGAATAAAAAATCTCAACGTCGGCAAAACTAAAGAACTGATCATTGACTTCAGAAAGAAAGGATGAGAACAAAGCCCCATCTACATCAACGGAACTGAAGGGTGAACAGCCTCAAGTTCCTCGGTGTGACGATAACCAACAATCTGTTCTGAACTTCCTATGTAGATGAAACAGTCAAGAAGGCACAACAATGTCTCTTCCTCCTCAGGTGGTTCAGGAAATTTGGCATGTCCATAAGGTATCTCACCAATTTCTTCAGATGCACCATTGAAAGCATACTGTCCTGGTGCATAATGGCCTATGGCAACTGCTTGGCCCAGGACCGTAAGAAACTACAGAAGGTGGGGTACACAGCCCAGACTATCACTGAAGCTAACCTTTCATCCATGGCTTGCTCCGTGGAAAGGCAGTCAACATCATCAAAGACACATCACTCCCCGGTAAAGATCTCCCACAACCTCTTCCACCAGGTAGAAGCTACAGAACCCTGAACAAATGTATGAGCAGGTTCAGGAACAGCTTCTTCCTGGCCGTTATAAGACTGTAGAATGGACTCTCTAGCCTCAAATGATGCTAATCTTGCTAACATTGATCTCGCTTAGTGCATGCCCTGTGCAATGCAACCTGTATGCCTCTGTCTAAGCCTTTTTGATCCGTACATCCTTTGCTTACTGTGATCTGCCTGAACCGCTCGTAAACAAAGCTTTTCACTGTATTTCGGTACACAGGACAATCAATCAATCAATCAACTGCTCTAGGGCCAGACTAATGGCAGCAGCCACTTTGCTGGCTGCCATTGGCAATATGCAGCCCCAGGTAGCACTGCATGAGTAGGGCAGGCTTTTGCCCTCAGCTCGAGACTTCTCGGACCAAAGGAAAATTTCAGGTGCAGTTTTCATCCTGTGACAACTACTACAATTACCTGAAAATAAAACTACTCAGTGTACTGTGGGACTACGTCGTGACATTTCTCAAATGTTCCGGATGTAGCAATTATAAATCCTGCTGAATGATTACTAATTCAAGCCAAACATTAAAAAAGATTTTAAAAATTAGCAAGCAATGACAGATAACAAAACCCTTCTAGTTGCTGTTCATAGTCAGTCATCTGTGTGATGTTCCCTTTCTACTGAGTTGCTGAAATGTAAACTGATCAATTTTTACATGGATACAAGATGAACAATCATTGGAGGGCATACACTCCCAAATATATACTCTGATATAATAGGAAATGCAGATGCTGGAGAATCCGAGATAACAAGGTGTAGAGCTGGATGAACACAGCAGGCTCCTATAATGCTGCTTGGCCTGCTGTGTTCAACCAGCTCTACACCTTGTTATCTCATATACTCTGATATTGTTTAACTTCTTAACCTACTTGTTACCCCTACTTCCAATATATAAAAGTTTTTCTTTTGCCACCCTCTCTAACATTGAAAAGCAATCCTATGACACAGCTGTGACTTTTTCTCCCCCTATTTCCTGTAGTCGAAAATCAGAATCAGAATCCCTACAGTGTAGAAACAGGCCCTTCGGCCCAACAAGTCCACACCGACTCTTGGAGCATCCCACCCAGACTCATCCCCCTATAACCCACACACCCCTGAACACTATGGGCAATTTAGCATGGCCAATCCACCTAGCCTGCACATCTTTGGACTGTGGGAGGAAACCGGAGCACCCAGAGGAAACCCACGCAGACACGGGGAGAATGTGCAAACTCCATACAGTCACCTGGGGCTGGAATCGAACCCGGGTCCCTGGCACTGTGAGGCTGCAGTGCTAACCACTGAGCCACCGCTTTTTAAAAGAATTTAATTTCTTTCTATAGAATCCCCTACAGTGTGGAACCAGGCCCTTTGGCCCAACAAGTCCACACTGAACCTCAGAGCATCCCACCCAGACCTGCCCCCCGCCCCCCCAACAACCCACCTAACCTACACCTCTCTGAACACTACAGACAATTTAGCCTGGCCAATCCACCTAACCTGCACATCTTTGGGCTGTGGGAGGAAACTGGAGCACCTGGAGGAAACCCACACAGACAGAGAATATGCAAACTCCACACAGACAGATGCCTGAGGCTGGAATTGAACCCGGGTCCCTGGTGCTGTGAGGCAGCAGTGCTAGCCACTGTGCTGCCCCTTTGATTCAAAAAATGAAATGATCTACATTAGCCAAATAGCAAGGAATATAAAAGACAGTAAGAGCTTCTTTAAATATATAAAAAGGAAGAAACAGGCCAAAGTGAACAATAGACCCTTTAGGAAATGGGATACTTTGTACATCCCATTAATACTAAAGAATACGGAGAGGAATTAAGTCTCATCCCCATCACTGATGAAGTAATATTAAACAAACTAATGGTGCTAAAGGCAGTTTAGTCTCCTGGCCTTGATGGCATGTATTCTATGATGTAGCTACAGAAGATAGTAGATGCGTTTGTTGTATTTTTCCACAAGTCCTTGGATTTTGGAGAAGTACTAGAGGACTGGAAAACTGCCAATGTGACACCCTTATTCAAAAAGGGAGAAAGGCAACGAGTGAGTAACAAAGCGGTTAGCCTAACATCTGTTGTTGGAGAAATATTGGAAACAATTATCAAGGAAATCGTAATGGAACACACTAGAAAATCAACATCTCATCAAGACGAATCAGCATGGCTTAATGAAAGGGAAATTGCATCTGACTAATTTATTAGAGCTTTTCAAGGAAGTCTCAACCAGAGTGGATAGGCGGAACCAGTAGATGTGTTGTATTTGGACTTTCAGAAGGCATTTAACAAGGTACTTCACAAAAGGTTAAGTCATAAGATGAGTCCATGGTATTGGAGGTAGTAATACTGGAATGGTACAGAGTTGGTTAATGTGCAGAAAACAGCTAGTGGGAATAAGGGTTTCTTTATCAGGTTAGTGACCTGTGACCAGTGAAGTTCCACCGGGATCAGTGCTGGGCCTGCAACTGCTGACAATATGTATTAATAACTCGGAGGAAGGAAGCGAATATACTATAGTCATATCTGTAGAAAACATAAAAATAGGTGGAAAGGCAAGTTGTGACAGGGATAAAAACAGTTTATAGTGAGATATTTATAGGTTAAGTAAGTGAGCAAAAGGTTGGTAAATGGATCATAATGTATGAAAATGTGAAGTTGCTCATTTTGGAAGGGAGAACAAAAGAACAGAGTATTGTTTAAATGGAGAAAAAATGCAAAAAGCGGCAACACAAAGGGACTTGGATATACTTGCGAAAAACACACAGAAAGCTAGCACACAGATGCAGCCAGGAATCAGGAAGGCTATTGGAATTTTAGTCCTTAATTCAAGGGGGTGAGCATATAAGAGTAGGGAAGTCTTAACAGCAACTATACAAAATGCTGGTGAGACCACATCTGGAGTACTGTGAACAGTTTTGATTCCCTTATCGAAGAAAAGATATACTTCCAATGGAGGCAGTTCAGAGGAGGTTCGCTCAGATGATCCCTGGTATGGAGGGATTGTCTTATGAGCAAAGGCTAAACAGTTCAAGGCTCAACTCACTGGAGTTTAGAAGAATGAGAGGTGATCTCATTGAAACGTATTGAATTCGTAAGAAGCTTGACATGACAAGAGCTGAGAGGATGTTTCCCCTCATGGGAGAGTCTAGGACCAGAGGACCTAGTCTCAAAATTAAGGGGTGTCAATTTAAGACTGAAATGAGGAGAGATTTTGTCTCTCAGAGGGTTGTGAGTCTTTGGAACTCCTTGCCACAGATAACTATGGTGGCAGAGTTCTTGTGTGTATTTAGGGCTGAGATAGATTCTTGATCAGTAAGGGAATCAAGCGCTATGGGGAAAGTGCAGGATAGTGGACGGGAAGAGTGTCAGATCAGCCATGATGCCATTGAACATTGACCAGGCTCAAGGAGCTTGAAGGTCTACTCCAGTTTCTATTTCTTATGGTCTCAAGGATCTTGGAGTCAGATGCTCACTTTTGTTGCTATTTGAGATGAATTGAGTCTTTCTCCCAGTCAGCCTAAACCCACCAGTGCACTTGTTAGGCAAACAATGGCCCAAACCCTTCCCCGTGGAATTAAAGAATTAGTGGAGAAAAGAGGTTCATAAGTATTGAATAGGTTTGCACCCAGTCCCCACTCCGTGACCCAGTTCATGAAAGAAAATGTATTAAACATTTTAAATATGCATTCACCAACTGCAAGTGTTATAAATGCTGTATATGATCGTGATTCTTCCCTTACTGCTGAACTATCAAGTCTAGCATGTAAGGCTTCTGAGCATATTCCCATTCCTGATCACACTAGGCTGTTATGGGGAAGCTCAAAAATTAAGGATAAGGGAAATTTAAATGGAGAACAATCCTTCTGAGCAGCCAGATTGAAGACAACATAGAGACAGTGGACGGCATTTTCCATAGTCACTGTGACTGAGAGGGGAGCCAGGAAACAAAGTGGAGAATTTAGATTGGAAAGTGGGCCCCTGTAGTGATGGGAATCAGTGGGCCTTGTTGACTATGAGGTCCTCAGTTGGGATTGTTAACCTGGATCAATCAGAAAGCCCTGGCTGACCAATATGAACAGGACATTTAGATTCTCCTCACTCCAGGGTACTGACTCCGAGCAGCCAGTGTACTGTGCACAAGTAAATAAAGGGTGACTTGATGATGGGATACCAGCCTCTCTACAGTTATTTCAGCTACCATTTTAGAATATTTTGAGGGGATCTGGTCCGGTCCATAACACTGAGGAGTTGCAAAGGGATAGAATGAGGAATGGCTGCTGTTCAAAAGCCAAGGCAGGAGTAAAACCACCTCCCACAAAGAATATGGAAATGAAATGAAGGCTGGGGCGACGGTCTGAAATCATCAAATCTGGTGTTGAGTCCAGAAAGCTGAAAAGTGCCAAATTGAAAGATGAAGCACTGTTCCTCGAGGGTTGTATCGAGCTTCTTTGGAACAGTGCAGGAGTGGGTGGGGGTCAGACATGTTATAAAACAAGTATAAATAGATTCTAAATCTCCTCAGTTCGGGTTACTGACTCCGAGCAGCCAGTGTACTGTGCACAAGTAAATAACGGGTGGCTTGGTGATGGGATACTGGCCTCTGTGCAGTTATTTCAATCCCCTGCCCTCAATAACATAAACATATTGAGAATCCCAATTGCCAAATAGCCTTAGAATGGACTGAGGCATTACCTTTCCCTAGAGCTTGAATAAGAGAATGCTGCTACACTTTTTTTACTTTGGAATATTTTGGCATGGTGGTTTAGACATAAAAATGACGACCATATCAACACTGTGTTGAACGGCGTGGTGGCTCAGTGGTTAGCACTGCTGCCTCACAGCACCAGGGACCCAGGTTCAATTCTCACCTCAGGTGACTGCCTGTGTGGAGTTTGCACATTCTCCCTGTTTCTGCCAGCTGCTCCAGTTTCCTCCTACAGTCCAAAGATGTGCAGGCTAGGTGGATTGTCCATGCTAAAGTGCCCCTATTGTTCAGGGATCTGTAGATTAGATGAGTTACTGTGAAAGGAGTAGGGGGATGGGTCTGAGTGGGATACCCTTCACAGGGTCAGTGTGGACTTGTTAGGTTGAAGGGCCTGTTTCCACACTGTAAGGATTCCATGAGTTCTTATTTGTATTTATCTTAACATTGTTTCATAACATTAAACCAAGTTTAACCAATAAGTGACTGAAAACAGCAGGAAAATTCATTCAACATTGTTCTGTTATTGAAGCCCTCACAACAGAAATATACCAGGAATTCAAATCTGGCAAACAGACCAAATTCAACACGAACAGCTCACATTTAGAAAGCACCTTTAATGCTATAAAATGTAGCAGAGTGCTTCACAGGAAGAGTCTGACAGGAGCCAATGCTTAGCTGATGAATAAGACAGATTGTTGTCAAAAGTGGGAGGTTTTAAGTTGCATTCTAAAGGAAGTGAGGGGATAAAGAGGTGAAGAGGTTTGGGAGAGCTCAAAAGAAATGAAGGGCCATTTTCTAAATGGTGAGGTGAATCAGATGTGGGATGAAAAAGCAACTGATTAGTGAACAGCTGGTTTGATAACAGTCCAACAATCTGAGGAATAATGACAAATGAGACAAGCATTTTATTCCAGATCCATTGATTGATTTAATGTACATTTTCCAGCTGTCAGAATGGGATGTGAAATCATGCCTCTGGAGCAGTAGCTTAAGCCTCTTGGTTACTCATCTAGTAGCTTTGCTACTATGCTAATGTTCCCAAAGAACACAGCTCTGGAAGATCAGTTTAAAGTTAAATAAGGTGTAGAGTGTTCAGAAGGAGAACAAATCAGTGCCACTACTTTGTTTTTTCAAGAAAAACTCAAAAACAGTTCCATTTCCTTAGATTATAGATACTGTACAATATTGTTCTCAATAATCTCACATGTTCCAGCACACAATGTAACAGTTATTGTTTTGAATGGTGGCACCTAATTGACAGACATCGTAATTAACCTTTCCCCAAAGATACTGTCCTCATAACGTAATGCTTATTCTGTGTATAATTGAGAACACAAATACATTATTTGACAAAGTGAACAAAATCCTACCTTTATTTTTTCAGAAAGATTCATACTGCATATTTGGGTTCTATATTTCTTGCATACTTAAAGAATTTTAAAAAAACTAGAATTGTGGAATTCCAGCACTCTGCTTCTAATACTGTGACATAGTCTTGATTATGATGTCATTTCAAATGTTCAATTTCATTCTATTAGGGAATTTTCTTTTCAGCATTTGGTCAATGTAGCAGCCTAGCTGAGAGATGGATGGAAACTCAGTGAGCAGACTATAATCGATGGATTCTTGTTTTGACTGACACAAGTTACAGTGCAGCATGGTGGCTCAGTGGTTAACACTAATCCCTCACAGTTCCAGGGATCCAGGTTCAATTCCATCCTTGGGGCTTGCACATTCTCCCTGTGTCTGTCTGGGTTTCCTCCGGATACTCTAGTTTCTTACCAAAGTCTGATAAGCTGAATAGCCATGGGAATTGCAGGGTTACAGGGATGGAGGTTGGTCTGGGTAGGATGCTCTTCAGAAGGTCAGTGTGGACTTGATGGGCTGAATGGCCTGCTTCCACCCTGCAGGGATTCTGTTAACAACAAAGTGACCCAAAGATGACCTGCGCTTCATCTTTGTTCCCCCTCCCAAAGCAACTGAGATGAGGAAATGAGCAGGTTGGATTGGCGCAGCCAGCCTGGCATTACCGCCAGCAGTCCTGAGTTTAAATCCAAACAAGGTCAGATTAACATTTGGGGTGACATAATCTGTTTGCTTCCTACCTATTGTGATGTCTGTTCTTTTTACTTCATTTTTCGCTGATCTCCTTACATAATAAATACATTTTAGGATGTATTAACGTAAACGATCCAACATGTTATATAATTGGCATCCACAAAGATGTCGAGCATAGATGTGTTTCTATTGTGCTGTTTAGTGCAATAGAATACAATAAATACATCCACACTAGGATGTTAGCCTGCGTCAATGATATTTCCTATCCACTCTGTTCAGACATGATATGCCGCTCCTCTGGAGCATGTTGAACCTGGGTTTCCTAGTCCAAAAGGTAAAGTCAGCCAGGATTATATATTCACATCACCAGAACAGGATTTGAATCCATAAGCTTCTGGTTAAGAGACAACCTTGCAACTTACTGAGACCATTACCATGTTTTACATGGTGATAATCAGCTTCAGCGGTGAGACATGAGAATGAAGTATGTTGGATCATATTCATAAACACAACAAAAAACGCTGAGCAGAGTCCAGTTCATTCACTCCATTTCTTAAAATGATGATTCAAATATTGATGCTTTAAGTCACGAAAAATAAATTTGTGCTGATCAAAATGGACAAGCCCAACTCCTAAAAATGTGAAAGAGCTTTTTGAATTAAATCTCTCAGTGAGAGGAGAGCTAACAAGTCCCTGAGATGAATACAAACGAAAATTTCTCATCAGAAGATTAAGTAACTGCTAACAATAATATAACCCATTTATCAAATCATCGCTTAAACTTGAGGTTTCAAAATGTTACTGTAGCATGAAGCCTAAGGTCAAAGCCGGTGCATTTGCAATGAAAATAGTGAGTCACAACAGGTCTCATTAATCATTGAGGAAATGCCCATTATGACATTGGTTCTTTCAAACAGAAAGCAGTGCTGGAAGATTCCAGCACAGATATTGAAGATGCAGTGACAACCATAAAATGGTGAACAGCCTGACCATAGGAGGCCCAATCAGATTGACAGGCACAGAGGCAATAAAATCTCATGGTCCACGGCAAGACAATCAAAAAGAAACTCCAGTCTGTTACCAGAGCTCCAAGGCTTAGGCTATCATGAGACAACGTATGATGTTGGCATGTTTACTTAGGCAAGGAACAGAAGAAAATATGGAGACAAAGCAAGAAGGTGATATTACGAAACAGATCAGCCATTGAATGTCAAAACAGGTTTAGGGGTTAAATGACCTAGCCGTGTTGGGTTAATCCCTCACTTAATGGTAATGATAGAGTGGGAGATATGCTGGACAGGAGGCTGCAGATTGCATTGGAATATAAGTCTACTACTGCTAATGGCCCACAGTGCATCATGGATGCCCAGACTTGAGTTACTAAATCTGTTTGATGGTTGTCTCATTTAGCACATTGATAGTGCCACACAATACATTTTAAGGTGAAATTGTTCATTTTGGAAGGGAGAACAATAGAACATTGTTATTTAAAAAGAGGAAAATGCAGAAAGCTGCAATGCACAAGGTGTTGAAGTTACTTGTGGATGAAACATAAAAAGCTAGTACACAGGGGCAGCAGGTAACCAGGAAGGCTAATAGAATGTTGGCTCATATTTCAAGGAGGTTGGAGTATACGAGTAGGGAAATTTTATTGTAACTGTACAAGGTGCTGGTGAGACCACATCTGAAGCACTGTGAGAAGTTTTGATGCACCTACTTAAGGAAAGATATCATTTCATCGGAAGCAGTTCAGAGAAGATTCACTAGGGTGATCCCTGGTATGGAGGGATCATCTTTTGAGCAAAGGCTAAACATGTTGGGATTCTACTCACTGGAGTTTAGAAGAATAAGCATTGATCACATTGAAACATATTGGATTCTTAAGGGGCTTGGCAGGGTAAATGATGAGAGAATGCTTCCCCTCATGGGAGAGTCTAGGACCTGAGGGTATAGTCTCAGAATAAAGTGGCACCAATTTAAGACTGCAAGAGGAGGAATTCTCAAAATGTCTTTGGAACTCCATGCTGCAGAGAGCTGTGGGGGTGGAATCCTTGTTATATTTAAGGCTGAGATAGATGGATTCTTGATCAGTAGGAGAATCAAGGGTTATGGGGAAAAATGAGAAACTGGACGTGAGGAATGCCTGGTCAACTATGATCTGATTGAATGACAAGGTAGGTGCAAGGGGCAGAATGGCCTACTCCTGTTCCTATTACATATGGTCTTATGGTTATCAGTGTGAAGATGGGACTTTGTCTCCAGTGAGGACTATGTGGTGGTCATTCAGCTGCAGGCAGATTGGTGAGGATGGATCAAGTATGTTATTCCATCTCGGTTCCTTCACCACCTGCCGCAGACTCAGTCTAGCAGCTATGTCCTTTAGGACTTGAACAGTGGCACTGCCAAGACACTTTTGATAACAGACATTGAAGTCCCCCACCCAGGATAGAAATAGTCCCATTCTACTCATGACTTTTTTCCAAGTGGTATTCAAAATGGAGAGCCTTTCATCATTGGGGATGTTGGGGTTTGGGACTGTACGTGGTAATCATAGGAACATAAGAAATAGGAGCAGGATTAGGCCTTCTGGCTCCTCAAGCACTCGCCACCATTCAATAAGATCATGGCTGATCTTTTCATGGACATGGTTCAACTTATCTGCCCACACATCATTCCATTTAATTCCTTTATTGTTCAAAAATCTATCTTTGCCTTAAAATCATTCAACAAGGTAGCCTCAACTGCTGCACTGGGCAGGGAATTCCATAGATTCACAACTCTTTGGGTGAAGAAGTTTCTCCTCAACTCAGTCCTAAATCTGCTCCTCCTTATTCTAAGGCTATGGTCCCTAGTTCTAGTTTCACCCTACAGTGGAGACAACCTCCCTGTTTCTATCTTAGAATCCCTACAGTGTGAAAGCAGGCCATTCAGCCCATCGCGTCCACATCAGCCCTCCGAAGAGCTCCCCACTGAGATATGCCCCATCTCTGTCACACTGCAATTCCCATGGCTTAATCACCTAATCTGCACATCCCTGGACATGTGGCAATTTAGCATAGCCAATCCGCCTAACGTGCACATCTTTGGACTGTGGGAGGAAACCAGAGCACCCAGAGAAAATCCATGCAGACAGAGGGAGAACTTGCAAACTCCACACAGACAGTCGCCTGAGAGTGGGTCCTTGGCAGTCTGAAGCTGCGGTGCTAACCAGTGATCCATTGTGCCACCTTATTTTATCTATCCCTGCATAATTTTATATGCTTCTATAAGATCCCCCCTCATTCTTCCAAATTCCAACAAGTACTGTCCCAGTCTAGTCATGCTATCCTCATAACACAATCCTCTCAACTCCGGAATCAACCTAGTGAACCTCCACCAGACCCCCTCCATTGCCAGCACATCATTTCATGGAATTCATAGAATACAACAGTGTGGAAGCAGGCAATTCAGCCCATCAAGTCCACACCACTCAGACCCCCCTACCCTATAACCCTGCATTTCCCATGGCTAAACCATGTAGCCTGCACATCCCTGGACACTACAGGACAATTTAGCTTGGTCAATCCATCTAACCTGCCCATCTTTGGACTGTGGGAGGGAACCGGAGCACCCGGAGAAACCCCATGTAGACACAGGGAGAATGTGCAAACACAACACAGTCGCCTAAATCGAACCTGTGTCCTCGGTGCTCTGAGGCTGCAGTGCTAACCACTGAGCCATTGTGCCACCTTATCCTATCTACAAGGTAGAGGTTGACCGCCCCTCTGATAGCTAAAACTGAAACACCCAGAGAGAAACACCTTGCCTTATAATCTGTTTAAAAAATTGTGAAAAGTGGTATAACCTGCCTCTCACCACAAAGCTGTTATAAAGGAGAGGTTAGGGAGCAGTTTAGAATTCAGCAAAGGAGGACCAGTTTGATTACTAAGGGGAAAGTAGAGTATGAAAATAAGCTTGCAGGGAACATAAAGACTGACGTTCAAAGTTTCCACAGGTACGTGAAGAGAAATAGATTGGTAAAGACAAATTTAGGTCCCCTACAGACAGAAATGGAGGAATGTATAACAGGGGACAATGAATGGCTGAGGAACTGAATACATACTTCAGTTCTGTTTTCAGTAAAGAGGACACAAATCAGATACCAGAATTGTTGAAGGAGGCAAGATTTAGTGAGAGAGAAAAACTGAGGGAGATCAATATTAGTGGAGAAATGGTGCTGGGAAAATTGTTGGGATTGAAGGCTGATAAATCCCCAGGGCCTGATAATCTACATCCCAGAGTACTTAAGGAGGTAGCTGTAGAAATAGTGGGTGCATTAGTGGTCATCTTCCAGGATTCTATAGACTCTGGAATAGTCCTTGCTGATTGGAGGGTGGCTAATGTCACTCCAATATTCAAAAAGAGAGGTAGAAAGAAAACAGGGAATTATACACTGGTGAGCCTAACATCGGTAGTGGGGAAAGTTCTTGAATCCATTATTGAGGACATTATGGCAGAGCATTTAGAAAGCAGTGGCAGGATCCGACAGAGATAGCATGGATTTATGAAAGGGAAATCATGCTTGACAAATCTGTTGGAATTCTATGAAGATGTAACTAGTAGAGTTGACAAGGGGGAACCAATCGATCCAGAATAGTTGGACTTTCAGAAAGTGTTTGACAGAGTCCCACATAAGAGATTAAAGTGCAAGATTAAAGCACATGGGATTGGGGGAAGTGTTTTGAGATGGATAGGAAACTGATTGGCAGAGAGGAAACAAACAGTAGGAATTAATGGGTCCTTTTCAAATTGGCAGGCAGTAGCTAGTGGAGTGCCACAGGGATAGGTGCTGGGACCCCAGCTATTAACAATATATATTAACGATTTGGATAAGGGAACAAAATGTAACATCTTTAAGTTTGCAGATGATGCCATGCTGGGTGGGAGGGTGAACTGTGACGAGAATGCAGAGATCCTTCAGCATGATCTCAACAGGTTGGGTGAGTGGGCAAATCAATGGCAGATGCAGTATGTTTTGGATAAATGTGAGGTTATTCACTTCGGAAGCAAAAACAAGAAGGCAGATTACAAGAAGGCGGCAGGTCCTGGATGTCCTTGTGCACCAGTCGCTGAAGTGAAGCATGCAGGTATAGCAGAAGGCACGTAAAGAAGGCAAATGGTATGTTAGCTTTCAGTGCAAGAGGTTTCGAGTACAGGAGCAGGGATGTGTTGTTGCAGTTGTACAGGACCTTGGTGAGACCACACCTGGAATATTGTGTGCAGTTTTGGTCTCCTTTTCTGAGGAAGGATAGTCTTGCTCTTGAGGGAGTGCAGCAAAGGCTTACCAGGCTGACTCCAGGGATGGCAAGTCTGATGTATGAAGAGGGATTGACTAGGTTGGGATTGTTTTCGCTGGAGCTCAGATGAATGAGGGGGGATCTCATAGAGACTTATAAAATTCTAAAAGGACTGGACAGGGTGGATGCAAAAGGATGTTCCCGATGGTGGGCGTGTTCAGCACCAGGGGTCACAGTCTGAGGAATCGGGGTAGACCGATTTAGGATAGAGATGAAGAGACTTTTCTTCACCCAAAGAGTGGTGAGCCTGTGGAATTCGTTACCACAGGAAGTAGTTGATGCCAAAAGATTGAATGTATTCAACAGGCGACTAAATATAGCACTTGGAGTGAATGGGATCAAAGTTTATGGAGAGAAAGCAGGATTAGTTGAGTTGGACAATTAGCCATAATCGTGAAGAATAGCAGAGCAGGCTCGAAGGGTCAAATGGCCTCATACTGCTGCTATCTTCTATGTAAACTCCTGACACTCACCCTAAAATCAACATGTGACAATTTATTTATCTAACACTAACAGTGAACAAATTAACTGAACTATTAACAAATCAAACAATTTCCCTCTAACTACCAAATACTCTGAATAAAACAAGATTCTAATTGTGTGCTGTTCCAATAAATACGTCCCACTTATATAAACCAAAATAATAAAAAATTAAAACTTCGAGTCTCAAAATTACAGCCAGGTTATGATCTCCTCAATGTTCTGTGCTTTCTCTGCAGATCTTCAGTCAGAAACTCCTTCTCTTTTGAATTCTTGTGTCAGGAATATTAGCTATGAGTGCCACTGTATCTTTAGTCAGATGATGGTTTTTGGAAAGTTTAGAGAATTCTGTGAGAGCCACTGATTTTCTCTTTACAGCTGATGGTTGTCAACTCTATCAGATAGCAGTTACTCTCACACCAATTTTCAACTACCCATTTTTTTATATCCTTGATGACCTATCAATTTCTTACAATAGAATTGGACTAGTTTGTTAAAACCATCAGATTTAAATTTAATTGGTTTTTAGTCTCTAAGTGTCTAGTTTAAATTAATTGGCTGATTCAAACTGGTTGCCTTAATAATAAAACAACATTACTGCCTGGATTGCTAAACATACAGCTTTTTGATATAAATGTTTCTATTTCAGGAACTCTCTATGCCTGCTGCTTGCAGACTTTTTCAAAAATCTTCAAGCCTAGAAAAAGCATATCATCTTTTAACGGAACCACACATCCTTCCCCCCTATCATTTTACAAACCAATTCTAAAGTCCTGCCTTCCAATCCAATAAGTACTCTACCCAACTTCGCAACATTTGGACTGTGGGAGGAAACCAGAGCACCCAGAGGTAACCCATGAGGACATGCGGAGAACATGCCAACTCCACACAGACAGTCGCCCAAGGCTGGAATTGAACACAGGTCCCTGGCACTGTGAAACAGCAATGGGAACCATTCAGACACCGTGCTGCCCTCAAGTAAGGAGACCAAAACTGTACACAGTATTCCAGGTGTGGCTTCACCAGCACCCTGTACAGCTGCAGCATAACCTTCCTATTTTTAAACTCCATCCCTCCAGCAACAAAGGACAATATTCCATTTGCCTTCTTAATTATCTGCTGCACCTGCATAGCAACTTTTGGATGATTCGTTCCCATGATCACCCAGGTCCCTTAGCTCAGCAGCATGCTACAATTTTTCACCATTTAAATCATAGTCCATTTTGCTGCTATTCCTACCAAAATGGCAGCAGCAGGGAACTCAACAGGAGAGTTCCTTGCCCATGTCTGACCAGATGCCATGAGGCTTCATGGAGTCTACAGTCCAAGGGAAACCCTCGACTGTGCCTCCATCTCTGCTGGGGCTGCCCTGCTGGTGGGACAGGACATATCTAGGGATGGTGATGGTGGTGATGATGGTGATGATAGTAAGGTGAAATTCCATGAGTAGGACTATGTCAGGTGTTGCTTGACTTATATATGAGACAGATCTCCCAGTTTTGGCACAAGCATCCAGTTTTTAAGAATTGCAGAGTCTCCTGGGTTGGTTTTGTCCCTCTGGGTCCGAAGTCTCATGTAGGCCAGAGCAAATGAAGGCGACAGATTTCCTTCATTAAGATTAATGAATAGATTAGTGAATAAGATTAATTTTAATAACAATACACAGTGGTTACAAGGTTGCTATTGGATTAGCTTTTAATTCAAAATCTTATTCATTGAATTTAAATTCCACTTGCTGCTGCTTTGGCCCAGAGCATTCGCCTGAGCCTCTGGACTGGATGTGAAGAGCGTTCTGACATCATGTGCATTTCCCTATAAATGGGATCTTCCTTTCTATTAATAGAGGGCTTAATATTTACTCAAAGATGGAGGTGTCACGGGGTTAAGTGAGTGAACTGACTTCAGGTCAGAACAGGTTTTGCACATAACTCACTAAATGTAACCGCAACCCAACAGTCTTTGTCTATGGCTGGGAAACAGCAGTCAGATTCTCAGAGAACAGGAGACGATACAACAATGAAATAGACTGAGGCAAGGCACTGGCCAGGGACAGGGGATGGCTCAGAAACAAAACTGGAAGAGATTAGAGAGTTTGGAAGCCGGCAGGTAAGTTAGAGACCAGAGGCCTGATCAAATGATTTGATTTGATTTGATCTGATTTATTTACTTTTGCATGTATCTTGTTACAAAAATAGCATAAAACGCATCGTATAGTGTCGCCACTCTCCAGCGCCATCTTAAAACACGGAAAGATAAACCAAAACATGGCATATAAAAGCAAAAAAATGAAGAAATAAAAAAAACAGTGTCCAACTTGCACTCTGCCATGAGCCATGGGTCCGGTGGCCAGGCACAAGTCCCCTTCACCACGCCATCGCTGCTGGAACAGAAGTTGTGACTCTTCGGCGCCATCTTGCTTCCACCGATGCCCTCGCCACTATAAGACTACTCTTAACACAGGCACCACCAATGTCGCCTGGTACCATGCTGGCCCAAACTCGACTCCACCACTGCCATGAGTCTGCTTCGGGCCCACCTCGGCTGCTGTTGCTAGGTCTCGTGCTGGGCTCAAACATGCCTCTGCCACCACCTCATTGAATCTGTACTGGATGCAGATGCCAGAGTTTGAAATGAGAGGAAACTGGACGTTTCCTAGGCATTGAAGAGGGGGAGATTGGAAAAATCAAGAGTTGTGGGAATGTAATGATCCCTGAATCAAGCAGCCCCTCATCTGCCTTGATCACTGAGTTTCCCCAACATCTGAAAAACTAATTGACCAGGGTCAAATTTAAGCATGAAGCAAAGAGCCTCATTATGATAATGAAATCAGCAAATGCTTCGGCAGAAAAGGAACATGACCTGGCATTGTGTAAACAAAGTGTGGGGTCAATGATTCAATCTCGCATTGTCCATGGCAGCACCTCAATGATTTGCATTGAGAGGATTGGGAATGATTTGCATCCAATCAACATACTTTACTCATTGCTGCTCTGTTTGAAATTTGATTTCTTGTTTATGTTCTGATGAAGGCAAGACACAAACTTCAATAGCATCAGAGATAGTAGGAACTGCCAATGCTGGAGAATCTGAGATAACAAGGTGTAGAGCTGGATGAACACAGCAGGCCAAGCAGCATCAGAGGAGCAGGAAAGCTGATGTTTCAGGTCTGGACCCTTCTTCAGAAATGGGGGAGGGGAAGGCGGCTCTGAAATAAATAGAGAGAGGGGGAGGCGATGATAGAAGGTGGATACAGGAGCAGATAGATGGAGAGAAGACAGACAGGTCAAGGAGGCGGGATGGAGCCAGTAAAGATGAGTGTAGGAAGGGAGTTGGGATGGGGGTTGGTCAGTTAGGAGGGAGGGGCAGGTAGGTGGGAGGGAAGATGGACAGGTTAAGGAGGCGGGGATGAGGCCAGTAGGTAGGAAGTGGGGGTGGGGGTTGGTCAGTGAGGTGGGAGGAACAGATAGATGCAAGAAAAGACGGACAGGTCAAGGAGGCGGGGACGAGCTGGGCTGGTCTTGGGATGACTTTGAAGCTTGTGAAGTCCACATTGAGACCATTGGTCTGCAGGGTTACCAAGCAGAATATGAGGTGCTGTTCCTCCAGCCTCAGGGTGGCATCGTTGTGGCACTCGAGGAGGCCCAGGATGGATACGTCGTCCAAGGAGTGGGAGGGGGAGTTGAAGTGGTTCACGACTGGGAGGTGCAGCTCTACACCTTGTTAACTTCAATAGCATGTCTTGTTTTGCAAAAAGGTTAAAAAAAAAGGACGCTGAACCAAATGAGGTAATGTGAGAGTAGATGTTGAAAAATAGGAAAGTGGATGCCACAGTGGAGAGGTTTAAGCATATTGTGTTAAACTCTGGTTGCCACATTGCAGGAAGGAGGTGGAGGCTTTGGAGAGGATGCAGAAGAAATTTACCAGGATGCTACATGGATTAGAGGGTCCAAGCTATAAGGAGAAGGTGGAAAAACTTGGATTGTTTTCTCTGGGTCAGCAGAGGCTGAGGGGAGTTTGATAGAAGTCTATAAAATTACGAGATGAACTGATAAGGTTGACAGTCAGAATCTTTTTCCCAGCGTTAAAAATGACTAAAACTAGAGAGCATGCATTTAAGGTTCGAGGGGAAAAATTCAAAGGAGGCGTGAGGAGCATTTTTTTTACACAGAGAGTGGTAGGACTCTGGAACGCCCTGCCACAGGTGGTGGTTGAGGCAGATATGATGAAGGCAGTTAAGGAACTTTTAGATAAGCACATGAATATGCAAGTAATGAAGGGATATGGAGCAAGGGCAGGCAGAGGGCATTAGTTTTATTTGACGTTGTGCTTGGCATAACATTGTGGGCTGTTGCAATTTTATGTTTTATGTTTAGTGAGTAAAGAGCAATATAGGCCAACACAGGCAGCAGTGAAATCAACAGAAGAACATTCACATCAAATCAGTCAGAATACTGACAAGTCTTGACAGAGGGTAGCTGGGCCAGAAGATGATACAGGTACAAATATTGGAGTTTAAATGGCAAGATGAACATTTCATATCTGCCATGGTACCAATCAGACAGTAAAGATAGTGTTGATGTGTAAACAGGAGTTGGAAGGACAGCAGAATTTTTGATAAATATAAATTAGGAAACAAACATTTTAAACACAATTAATGTCATATAGTAAATTATACTAGTTACATTCTGCATTCTTTTGTCATTAGACTGGGCCCTGAAAATGAGATGGATATTGATACAGACAGTTTTGAAATGAAATTACATCCAGACGTGGGACAGTGCCCAGATAGTAGTATTGGTCTGACAACTTGATAAGAGGAGCAGAGAGCAGGCGGGATAAGGCCCAGATAGCAAGTATGCAGAGAAAATATCTTTAAATTGGACAAATAAGACATTTTAATTTCAAAAACATATATTTTGTCCTGTTGTAGAATCAGTTAGGCTGAATTTGTTGAGAGCAAAAGGTCCAATCATGTGTGGTGTAGACAGTTTTCCGGTCTGTGGAAAATGTGTGCTTCTTTCTTGTTAAGGACAGTCATTACATTAAGTGGTGACATAGTCAGTCCTAGCGGCTGTGATTCAGGTATATGCGTGCAGCAGCAAAAATCTCGCTATCTGAGGGTTCTTTGCCACTAGTTCTAGAAGGGTCCCACTAATGGGAAGAAAGCAAGCAAATATTGTTTTGCCAAAGCTAAACAGAGCCATCTGCTGGAAGTTTTTGAGAAGATCCTGGGAAAATGATCTTCAATTTTCAATCCTCACCCACTTCGCCCTATGGAGAAAAGGGCAGTTGTCTCCTTTCAGTATATCCCCTGCGCAGTGCAGCTAGATTTTAACTGATCAATGGCCTGGAAACTTAATCCATATCCTCCCTCAGTTAGACATCCACTTCTTCATGCTCCATGCAATTGCCAAAATATTGTTAGCTTGAAATAAATAATGAATCAGACAAACAAAGCAACGTGTATTATAATAAGACCGATACTGTAGAGAAAGTCCAATACTCTCATCTAAAAACTGACTTCAGACTTGTTATTTAAAACAAGGATTAGGGTTACATTATATTAAGATTGCAAATTAGAAATGGCCATTAATACTTCTATTTTTCAAAAAGCATATAATGTGGACTTTAAACGCAAAAGAATCTTGTGTTGTGAAAAAACAAACTCTTTTTATTGAATGCCACTTCCCTGTGAAGAGGAAATAAAGAAATATAAATCTAGAAATGTTGTGAATTTAAAATACTCAAGTCCACTGAAAGTTAAACATAAAACTCAGTGTTGAATGTGAGACCATTAGTGAATTAGCCAAAACTATTATCAAGCATTCACAACAAGAGAATGGGCCTTGGGCTAAACATCCAGAAGATGCGGAACTTCTGACAATCTGCTCCCATTGCATGGCCCCAACTCTGTCAAGATCTGTAGCAAGCCACTGGACAATGTTGATCCATTCCCATTCCATTGGAGCCTCCTGATAGGGAGGCAGACATCGACCATTAAATTCAACATCACCTCCAGTGTGTCAGCACAACCTTTGGCCATTTGATAAAAACAGCGTTTGATGAAAAAGACCTCAAACCAGACACCCAGTTCATGGTTTTCAGGGCAGAGCGTTACATGCCCTCCCGCACGCACCAGAGACATGGACAATGTACAGCAGACACCTCAAACCCATTGAGAAATCTCACCAGCAATGCCTCCATAAAATCCACTGGCAGGAATGGTGCTCCAGCATGTGTCTCTCTCAGACCATCATGCCTAGTCTTGGGCCACAGGCTACTGCAGATCGTGTGTTGGGTGGGTCACATTGTCCATACAAAACTTCCAAAACCAGCTCTATGGGTTACGAGAAGAGCACAGGAAACACTTCAAGGTCCTCTTTAAAGCCTCCCTGAAAAGATGTACGATTCCCACTGACTCGTGGGAATCACTAGCTCACATCAGTCCAAACTGAAGAAGTATTTGTAGAGATGTCAGTGTCTCTGACAGGCTCAGGCGAAGGCCAAGCATAAAAGGTGAAACAAATGTGTGAACACCTGAATAGTACATGCACCCCATCCTCTGTAAACACCATCTGAGGCACGGTGTGTGCGTGGATCCAGTGTTGAACTGTTCAGTCAGGAGGCACAACTCTGGAGTGGAAGAAAGTCACCTTCGGTCCTAAGGGACTGCCTAAGTAGAAAGTTCAAACCTGTACTGAAGTAGGTGGTGTGCCCTGGTAAAGTTATTATTATCAAGTTTAACCTTCAGCGTTTCACAATAAAGCAATATTGCAGTATCATCCAAAACAAGAAGTTGCTGCACGGTTTGCGAGATGGTGCACAGCAACTAATGTCCATATAATAAAAACAGAAAACAGTGGAAATACTCAGCAGGTTGGATATCATCTGTGGAGAACAAGAGTAGTTCAGGTTGAGGAAGTAAAGTCCAGATAGTGCCTGGTCTGAGCTTTGAAGAATTCACCATTAGATTTTGATTTGCTGCACTTTCCATCATTATTTCTGGTCTCATCTATAATGTTCTGCTTTTGAACTTGTACTTAAACAGCACCTTTAATATTAAAACAAAACTTTCCAAGGTGTTTCATAAGGGCATATTAAGACAAACCTTGCACTGAGTCAAATAAGGAGATATCTGGTCAGATGACCAAAAGCATAGTCAATAAGGTGGGTTTTAAGGAGAGTCTTAAAGGAGGAGAGAGAAATAAAAAGACAAGGAGATTCAGGGTGGGTATTCAAGAGTTCTGGATTTAGGACACTGAAGGTGATGTTACCAAAGTTGAAATGATTAAAAGAAATGATAGGGAATTGGAAGAGTTCGGTGTTTTGGAGGGTCATAGGGATGTTGGAGGTTTGAGAGATAGGGACGTGCAAAGCAAGCAGTGTTACATTGGTGCAAGTGAGCAGTTTTAGTGATGAAGTGATTATGACTACAGAAATTTAGCTTGATGTGAAATACAACAATAATGCTGGAAACAGTGTTTCAGATTCAGTTGCCTGAGTTCTTTCAGTTATTAAAACTGAACAGCAGAGTTCGTGGCAGGGACACGGGACAATGGCTTCATTCTTCCCAATATTTCGCTGCAGGAAATTTCTGCATGGCTAGCATTGGATGTTGGGCAAGCAGTATGACAAATCAGAGACAGTGGATCATTAAAAATATTCTGCAATGCTTCACGTGCAGACAGGGATGTCACTTTGGTTTTGCAGCTACAAAGCAGCAGAATCCTTCCGGCTGTTAGAACAGGTAAATCACTGTCACATATGCATCATACCCAGGATCGTTGGTTAATTGCAACCAAATACATCATCATTAATTTAATAAATTGGAGCATATCACAGTTTTATAATGATGGACATTCTACCAATAAAGTGAGACAAAGAAAGTACACTGATAGTACTAATAATGCTAACAGAAAGTGTTCTTACAAGATTTTTAATATAGCTTTTGGACAATTTTCTTCCGCTCCAAACCAGGGAAGTTGTCAAAGGAAGACTGTGCACAGAATCAGGCTCAACATAAAAATAGATTGGTCTCGGAATGTAGTGTTTTTTGTAGGGTTGAATTTCTCTTTAAGATCAGACAGGCCAATGTAGGTAAAAATCTTTTTGGCAACATGTGGAGATGGAATCAAAATTAACATTGAGTCCAGTATGACTCTTCTTCATTCTACATTGTCTTTGCAACATGGATAATGGGCAGGTAGAAGCTTTTTATGAAGAAACATAAGTCAACACAGCTACACTCAATAGGTCGACCAGTTATAGAGATTACTTTGATTAAAATCAAATGATTTAAATCCTTCAAAAAGGTTTTCAACTTGCCATGAAAAGACAAATACCAATCAGAATAAACACGAGCAAGGCTCCCCAAGGACAAGGTTAAAACACCAAATGTCACAGACTTGGCAAGTCTGATCTTGTTTTCTCATCTGTCCTGAGTTACAAGACCTCAGCCAAGGAGTCTGCAGGCACTAGAAATAGGGAATGGAGTGTCTTAGTGCCTTATTCTCATTCCTTTCTAAGAATCTATCCTGGTGGCTGTTGTGAGCACCAATTTATTTAAGAACTGAAAGACAAAGATATAAATCAGGTTTCCCGCTCTTATGATTTGCTTGTTAACTCTGAAAGCTCAAAAACATGAACAGAACATAGTGAAACTATTCAGGCCATCAAGGCAATTATTTCCACGTACAATTCATTCATTTGTATCTGTTTTCCTCAATAATTCTCTCCCCTCCTAAACATAGTCACAAGCAGGTGAAACAAGCACTTTGCAATACTGTCTTTTCAACAATTATAGATTCATCAAGTGCAAAAAAGGCCCTTTGGTCCATCAAGTCATAAATAAAGGCGTGCTAATCCCAATTTCCTGTGCTTATTTTACTCATGTGAGGGTTTATGCTGATCCATCTATTACTCTTGTAAGGGTCTCTGCCTAGCCAACTATTATCCTTGTGAAGGCCTCCACTATCCAATTATTACTCGTGAGAGTCTCTGCTTATTGATATTATTGCATCCATATTAATCAGAGTCATCTCTAAGCATTTGTTTCTCTGAAGATTGTTGTGATGAGATTATAACACATTAGGATGTTTCAAATAAATGTGCTCTCTTTACGATGCAAAAATGTTAATACCTTTGATTCTGGATGATTTAACAATTTACTAATGGCGTTCAATTTAAAAAAACACGATTATAAGGAATGAGCCATAGTCCACAAAAAAACCCATAGGCATCTCTTTCCATTAGAAATATAATCTGTTTTACCTTTAGTAGTGAAAAAGCAGTGAATTAGTTATATTTCTGCAAGTATAGATGCTACTGTTGGTCAGACTGAAAGAAGCTATGCAGGGCATGTTGGTTTGCTTATGTGATCTACAGATGCAAACGTTTGAGAACTGAAACGCTACAAGTGCCCAGGGACTCAGCAGCACACCACAGCTCTGTATTCAAGCTAAGCTCAGCTATTTTCTCAGTAGTTGGGTTTTTTACCCCAACATGCAACCTTCATGGTTTGCAGCGTTGACGTGAATCCAATCCACGTGATCATGGGCACTGGGAAAACCAATTGAATCTCATGTGAAAAAGTGTTGCAAAGCAAAAATTAAGCAAAGCTCCAGGGCAGGTGCCTAATTTTCATTATTTATGTCCAGTCTTTGTTTGCGTGTCATTGCTATGGTCCCAACATTCAGGGATCATGTTTCACCCTACACATCTCTGTACTTATCCTGCTAACCTCCGATTCCCTTCTTGTCGCCAAACAGCTCAGGTTAATCTTAGCTCTGACTCCAGCCTCAGGTTTTGTTTCAGGCTTATCTGGTTTGGCAGGTATGCATCAACAAGTTGGACCCAGGTACCTCCATGAAGTTTCAGACCACTTTTCAATGATAGCAGCTTGTCCTGACCACCTGCTCAAAAATGTTATTACACACCTTTGGAGCAGGTGGGACTTGAACCCGGGCCCCTAGGGTAGTGTCTAGGACACTACCACTGCACCACAAGAGGGCCTTGGAGGTGATGTTTTAGCAAAAGGACAGATGTCACTTTAATCAGCCCCACAAACTATTCTGCACCCACCGTGAGCTGGTGACAAATCCTCGACTCTCCTTCCAGCTCCTTCATGACTCTGGAGATTCTGTTCCCCAAAATATCCAGCTACCCTCTTCCATTCCTTCGTCCCCCAGGTCTGCAATTCTAGGACGGCCCCCTGTTGACTATGAAAGCTGAAACGCTGAGTCCCGGTCCGACATCAATTGTTCGGTGTTGGTTTTGAGTTAACAGAGATCCTCACACATCCCGAAGATACAACGGCGACGCCAGGCCAATGAAGCGAGCAGCCCCGCCGCGAAAAAACATTTTCTGAAAAACAAATAATCGAAAACTCGGAAGGGAGGTAGTTCCCCCAGTAACAGCCAGAGCCTTAGCAATAGCCGCCAAGGAAACAGAGGCGTCAGTCAATGTTTAAGGCGGAGCCACAAGTTAGAGACTGGAGGTAACTCCTGGGTATAGAAAAGACAGAGCGTTTATGAAGTAGCAGGAGAGGACGGCGAGAGCAAACAGACTATCCAGGAGTATTTCTCCCAATACTACCCCAACCCCCGCCTCCTCCCGGTAGACGCTGAAAGGTGGGGGAAAAAATAGGAGGACAGTCAATAGTGTGGAACCGGAGGAACACGGCAGGTCAAAGTGGTTTGGGACAAAATTGCTTGGGAGGTAAGCTCGCAACTTCCCAACCCAGCATATACTTAAAATGTGGAATTTGCTGTCGCACGGAACAGCTGAGGTGAACAATGCTGCATTTAAGAAGCGAAGCACCCATACATGAAAGTAATGGGTGGAGAAATATTATAAAAAGTTGGTGACGGGTTGTCCTACAATATTTGAATTAGAGCCTGGTTGGGCTGAATGGTCCGTGTGTTACAAATACAATGGGGGGGGGGGGGGGGGGGGGAGAGAATAGGGAAGGAAGAAGAAAGGGCTGTTGTGGATTAGTTCAGTTGGCTGGATGGCCGATTTGCAATGCAAACTGACGCCAACAGGGTTTATTTCCTTCACCGGGCTACATTACTATGAAGTCGTGTCATCCTCACCCCTCGCCTGAGGTCGTGATAACCCTCCGGTTAAACCACCACCAGTCCTCTCTCTCGAATGAGCAAGCAAACCTATTGAGCACGGAGACTACCTTAAAGGATAGCTACCGGACTCATGCAGTAACATGAAGCTGACAGTTGATCAAACGTGTCGAGAGAGGAAACGGTTAATGTTTCAGGTGTATAACGCCATCAGAATCCCATAGGTAGCTTTGTTTCTTCATTAATATCTAGCTTCTAAATTATTCAAACCCAGAACAAAGACCAATTAAATGTAATAAATCGTCTTCCTGGTACTTTTGGTATATAGGCCTGCACTTTAAAAGACTTTCATCAATTTTCCCCACTATTTCATACTATAACTTGCAAGTTCAAAATTATAAAGTCTCCACTTTCTTCAGAATGTTAAGTTTCTGATCGGAGTTTAACTGCGCATTGAAGAATGCAACAATGCTCATACTGATGGACTCTAGGAACTCGCTACGCTAACGCTAAAAGCTGCCCCCTAACCAAAACAACAACAGCTTTATTGCAGCAGAAAATGTTTTTATTGGTAAATACACATACACAGTGACACGGATAATGTCCTGGTAAGTCAACAATACAGAAAAATGTAAATACAGTATTGGAGACACTGTGCTTGCAGCTCCATAGACAAAAAAAACCTAATGTTAAATTGGATAAATCTGATTTGCACACTTCCCATTATTCCAAATAGAGAATTCACTAGTGCAGATTGAGTTGCATTTAACATATTTGGGAATATGTACACCGGTTTAAGAAGACATTTTTAATACACTGTGTAATGATGTAGCAAAAAAAGGGGGCATTTACTATTACTGATGGTGAAATTTGAGAAGGCCAGCAAACAAGATTTTAAATGTAGCTTTCCCACTGTGGTGATCCTAATATTTCCATTTTTCTACAGTGCACTGATTTCCAAGAAGATCCAATCAGTGACATTTCATTCATTCTCCTTTTTTGAATTTTGTGCACATCCAGGTGATGGATGCCAGCACTTGGGAGAGGAACACTTCACTGCTTTTCATCCGGTGTTAACATTCAAGATGGCACATAACAGTGTTTGTGGTTAACTCCTACAAATCTGAAAGGAACACCAGTGGTCAGTTTCTCAAAGATTACAGTGAATTATGGCCATTTTTGTATGTAGACTTATGCCTGTCATTAAATGGATGATGCTCCAAAATTAATTTCTTTGGATGCCCCTTACAATCACTATGTAAGAGAGACTTTCACCTACTTGTCCAGGTTGGAGTTATATTCAAGCCTGGAAGATAAAACAAAATCAGTATACCACTTCTCACTTTAAAAAGATGTCACCACACCATCCAAAATGCATGGAAATTCTCTCTAGTGACCCAGCCAATTTTTGCCCTTCAACCAACACTGAAAAGCAGATTATTTGATTATCACATTGATGTCTGAAAATTGGCTGCTACATTTTCTATATTAAAAACAATCCACATTAGTGGTAAAGCACTTTGAGACACCTGCAGTCACTAAAGGTGCTAAATAAATCCAAGCTTTTCCTTGCACCTCTGTCTTAAGGATCTCCAAAAATAATACCTTGAAACCATACCATACTTGAGTATAAATGGCCTCACAGTTTGTATAATGTTCATTACAATCTTTGCAAATTTTTTTTAAATTTTAAAAATATTTAGCTTTAATCCAAAATACAAATATAGTTAGTTATTTCTCAGCATAACGAAACACATACAATTTAACAATAAGATGCTGAACACATTGAAACATGCTCGGCCAACCAAACATATCCTGCAGTCGTAAGGTACTTGGCGGGGGGGGGAAAGAGAGAAAAAGCATACTGGAGAAGAGTCAAGTTAAGCAGCTGTTGCCTTTTTAAAAACAAAAGAATGAAGAGAACAGAGCCTTTTTGGAAGGATCTTCCACTTTACGGAAGACCTACAGGATCAATAGTACAATTGATTATTCTAAAAATGTTATAAGCAGTGCTGACTGATATCTCTTTTACTGATTGTATTGATTATTCTCAGATTTTGCCATTAGTACAGATCAGCTCATTTAACTTGTTAAAAATTCTGTAAACAATAAACACGTTCACATCGGCAGTTCCCCAAACTTTTTCACATCTTATGAGAATATGAACTCTAACTTTTTGGCTTGCATTCGGCAGTGTCTAATGTGGTCTCCAGCATAACAATAAAAATGTCAAATCCCCCTCCTAAACATCCACCAATCAAGACATGTTTTTAAAAAATCCTCCAGCTCTACTTCATTGTCCTGAAGATGAACAGAAGAATGGAGAAAAAAAAACTGAGATAGCCCAAAAATGTACATTGCTTTATCAATTTAGACTCCCTTTCCTCAAGCTGCAAGAAGTGTGCAGATGCAGTTTGGGGACATAAAAAAGGAGCTTTGGTGCAAGGTATTCATTATTCACAATGTTTGATTTGTCATTCTGATTAGTTTTGTATAAGAATTGTACTTGTACTTAGATTCCATAAAATATTAAGCTAACCAGAGTACTCTAATGTACCATATGGTGTAAAGTTAGGTTTGAACAATTAAACTAAAAATAATAATTGTAGCAGGCTCAATTCTGAAGTAATCCGATTGCTACGCTACTCCTTTTGTAAAATTCAGTAAATTCTCACTGTGAATTTAACAGGGTCGCTCCAAAGGGATTTACTAGTTAACATTACAAACAGAATCAATCTAAAGACAGATCGATAATTGGATCGAAGCTGCCCAGTCAATAAGTGCACAGCTTTAGTGGAGTTTTAATGTCCATTACAACATTCCTAATTGTCAAAACCACAAAGCAGCAGTTGTCTAATTTTAGAATTCTAAGCACAGCACCTTGGGATATTCTGCTAGCTCTGTTTTTACAGATGAATGAACACCTGCTCAAGGCTTACTATGATGCAAAGAAAATAACGTGTATGGGATACAGCAGATTGGTGGAATGCAAAATTACCTGCTACAATTGGTCTGTCATATCATCTGCTAAACAAGAGACTGCTGAAAATGCCTTGAAGTCAACGTATTCAACCCGTTTTCTTTAGATAGATGATGAAGTATTTAAAGCAATAATCAATACACAGGCAAAACATCAATGATACTAAGCTTTATTTTATCCCATTTGAAGTCAAATATAACCTGAATGGAGGAGGATACAGTCCATTGTAGTGCTGTAATTGCACATTAAAATATGTATTAACCCATATTGTGTTTTCAATATTCCTCCATACAAAATGCTGTGTTAATTTACCATGGATGTAAAAATAGTCCATGGCTACAGGAAATGTTGAGTGCCTCAGTAACATACTTACACCAGCTACAGACAGCATCCACAGTGATCAGTGACAGTAGCACAAAGTAAACTGCAGAGCTGCTGCTATTTAGTGAAATGATTTCACAGTTGTTAAAAGTAGAGGCAGTGTCTTTATCACCACTGCAGAACCGATATAGTTAAAGGCACTGTGATGATTTTTGCAAGAGTGGAACGCATTCAACTTCCAAAATGTAGAGATCAAGTTCCAGGTGACGAAAGAGAAATCAGCTTCAACTGAAGATATGGCAGCACTGGAGGAAAAGAAGTTTGTAAATGTATGTATTTAAAAAGATAATAAATTCATCTACTTGTTAACCTTAAAATGTACACATCTATTCTAAATTACTATTTAACTCCAAAGCACAAGTCAATTTTCAACAAAGACTTACATTTTTGGTCAGAAACAACATGTATGGCAGGAGGGAAAACTACTTTCAATGTCCATGATCCAATGCTTTTGTGATTCAATGCGGTAGGGGAACTGAAATTTGATAAATCACTTAGGTGGCACTATAATATTGCAAAATGTCAAAAATGACAGAAAAATAGGATTGACCTTGAAAGTGGAGTCGCAGGTAGTCAGGACAGTGAAGGC
>JAHRHZ010000023.1:52124544-52135140 GCA_024137785.1 Ginglymostoma cirratum
TGATGCTGCTTGACCTGCTGTGTTCATCCAGCCCCATGCTTGTTATCTCGGATTCTCCAGCATCTGCAGTACCTTTTATCCCTATATTATTGCAATTTGTTTATTCAATGTCACTATAGAGAAGAAGCCGCAATACACGAGTGTTACAGACCAATGTGAAGTGGATTCCATAGGCCTTTCACTGAATTACGACAGCACCTCATCCAAAGCCAGAATGAATTTCAAACTGTCAAGTCATAACAGATGATTTATAATCAGTCCAACCACACATCTTATTTGAAAAAGGATAGGAAGGCAATGGTAAAGTAGTATTATATGTCTGTGGATTAGTAACCTGGAAGCCCACACTAATGTTCTGGAGACGTGGGTTCAAATCTCACTGAAGCAGCTGATGAAACTTCAATTCAAATAATGAAAACCTGGAACTGAAAGCTGGTCCCAGTAGTAGCGATTATGAAACTACCATCAGTTATTGCAAAAACCCACCTGGTTCACAAATGTCTTCTGGAGAAGAAAATCTACCAGCTTTGTCAGGTTAATCTACATATGACCCAGATCAATGGTATTGTAGTTGATTCTTAACTGGTCCCTGAATCAGCCTAACAAGCCACTCTGTTCTAATATACCTGTGGATTGGGTTAAAAAGAGAGTACTGGCCTTGCTAGAGGCATCATATTCCATAAAAGAAAAATAACTTTGAACTGGTGGAAGGCACATGGGAAAACCATTTTCTGCTTACTTTTAAAATAACCAAACTCCTTGCAAAGAAAGTTTCATCAGAAGAGCCAAGGAACTAGATGCAAGTCAACTTTGCAGCCAAGGTAGTAAGTAGAAGGAACTCCCTTTACCTATTCAAATTTACCTGTGAACCAACCTCCAATCCATTGGAGTTCAAGAAAACTCACCACTTAGAATCCTCTGCTCAACAAGAGCTTCATTTCAACAAAAACATCCACTTGTCTAAGAAATCAAAGGCCTGCTATGAAAATGATTGAAATAGTTTCAAATTTTAATTTTGCTTTCATGTGTACCTAATCTGTGTGTGTGTTAGTGTACAAACATGAAGTGAAAGATGCTTTCATATTTCCAGGACGAGTGAAAGATAATAATGAGCTTTATTTGAAGTCAGTAGAAAGCTTGCTGCTGGTTATTTAAATTGGAATCACCATTCTAAGGATAAGAAAACACACAACTCACAAAATATCTTGATCTCTGGTTGTAAAAGAATGTACAAAATTCTGTCCCTGACAATACACCATGTGAAAAAACATTTTTCAAGCCTTGAAGCAGGTTTGATCTCCAGTCAAAATAAACTGTACTCCAAAATCTGTGCTTAATAAGGTTTAATTGGTTGTGGCAATTTTTGGGGCAGCTATTCCCATCTGTTATGATACTACAGGATCTTACCTGTATATTATCGGACTACTCCTGATCTCCAACAGGGATAATTTCTTCTGTGACGAAAAATTCAACAGTCTCTTCTTCCCAATCATCAACATTACTGTCCAACTCATCTGTGTCTACACCTGTGAGGTGATGCGTAAAAACTTTAATAGCAGTTTGCATTCATCTACATTTTATTGCAATGAAACAAATAATTTTCCTCTTCAGAATCTCAGCATGAAGTATCAAGCATTCCCAAATCAAACATATCACAGTCACTTGGTGTGTTTCTTCTATTTTGTTCAACTGATACATCTGCAGCAGCCTTACTTTCTATTGCACTAATCTTGTACTTCTGTTACATCTGAAACATTGGAAATTGTGATGATCGACTAAATTAAAGTTGCTCATGCCATCTCAAAGTCTTAGCCAGAACAAAGTAACCTTAATCTAATCAATACAATTTTGGGTGGGATTCTGGTCCAAGAGATACAAGTTCCCAGTGCCAGAGCATGATCCAGGTCCTGATGCAGCTGACCTGCTCCAATCTGTGATTTTATTTTCATTGAAAACTCTCCTTTTATACTATAAACAACACTGTCTCCCTATAATCTTGTTAGATCAATTTACTGGATTTACATTTTTCTGTGAATACAATTTTCCTTACAAAAAAGGACACTTTTCTAGACATTTTCACAATGAGCACTGCTCCTACTTTAGGTTAGAACGAGGAAGAGAACAAAAAAGTGAAGTGCAGCACAGGACCAGGTCCTTTGGCCCTCCAAACCTGTGCCTGATCATCATGCCCTGACTAATCTAAAAGACAAACCTTCTACCCTTGTTCAATCCATATCCCTCTATTCCCTCCCTATTCATGTAACCATCCAGGTGCCTCTTAAATGTTGCCAATGTGCCTGCTTCCACCACCTCTTCTGGCAGTGTATTCCAGGCTCCTACCACTGTGTGAAAAACTTCCCTCGCACTTCTCCCTTAAAATTTCCCCCCTCTCACCATGAACCTGTGCCCCCTTGTAACTAAACCTTCAACCCTGGGAAAAAGCCTCCACCCTATCTATGCCCCTCAATTTTGTAGACTTGTATCAGGTCTCCTCTCAGTCACCATCTTTCCAGTGAAAACAATCTTAGTCTTTTTAAACCATTCCTCACAGCCACTACCCTCAAGGCTGGGCAACATCCTGGTGAACCTGCTCTGTACGCTTTCCAAATCTTCCATGTCCTTCTGCTCGTGTGGCAACCAAAACTGAACACAATACTCCAAACACAGCCTAATGAGGGTTTTATATAGCTGTAACATAATTTGCCAACTCTTGTACTCAATGCCCCGGCGAATGAAGGCAAGTATGTCATTTGCCTTTTGAATAACCTTGGCCACCAGTGTTGCCAATGGGATAACATGTAATTTTCACAAGAGTTTTACTTTTAAAAATATAAGCTCAATCAGCATACACAGTAGCCAAACAGAACACTGAGATGATCTGAACAAGTAGTCTGACCAAGGTTCCAAACATTAAATACTTTAGAAACCCTAATTTCTTTACATCCATTAAAAAAAAGGTAACTGCATAAATGTATACTTAAAGGCTATACTTAAAACATTGAGATCAATTATGTGCAAGTTCAGAGATGCAGTTTTGGGATTATACTTGCTTTAAAAACCAGGCATGGGGTCAAACAGGCAAAATGGCCCGTAATGCCAAAATAATGCCCAACATTTTAAGACATGCTCACAGGGCGACCAACAAGCAGAAATGGGTCATCCTGCTACACTGATGTTTCACATATTTACTTGGTACACAAGTCAAGATTTACCCACACTTCTGGAAGTATTTTTTGAAGCTTCAAAAAGGTCGACTTATGCCTCAATCTACAGGAGTTCATGTGTTTGTATGGTTGAACTGGCAACAAATAAAATTTAATACTTGCAAATCACCTCCTCGTAGCTCCAGACGTTTGGGTTTCTGCTCTGCATAAATCCGCATGGCCTTCTCACGATATTTATGGAATTCTTCCATCATCTTGCGTCGCTTGTCTACCAATTCCTTAAAGAACATTAGTCAGAACCATTATACATTTGCTTTTTAAACACAAGAAAATGGGGATGAACAGAAATTTCAAATTTGCAGTTACAACCACTCCGTTAAGAATCTGAAGAATTTGCACTTTGCCAGGACTGCCAAGAGTAACTGAATGAAAGGCGTAGCACAATTGATAACAATTCAGATGCCTGTTATATATGTTCAAATTGAAACTGGGAGGTACTGAATGGATTACTGAATTGATAAAACCTGTCTTCCACCCAAAGCTATTATTTACAGAAAGCCAGATTTTAAAAAATTCAGCTGTAGAGGAGAAAATTAATTGAACAAGTCTTAAAGTATTTACTTCCCTTTTGGTTAGGGAGTTGAGCTTACATTTGATGACAATTACAGAGTTACTAGCTCCTACAGCATTAACAAACTCAAGACATTGAGATTAAGTTTGTGTCAATTGTGTGAGGCACTGAAGATCGAGTCATGCAAGGTTCCCACGGAATGAAAATTTAAGTTGACCAAAGGAAGAGGGTTTTATTTTTAAACAGTTGTCTCTAGAAAGATCTCTTATATCCAAATGTATGAAGACTAGCTATAGACATTTAGTTAAAATCACAATTTAGAAAGGAAATTCCAGCAGTGATCTTTAAAGCAAACATTAAGTAAACAAGAGCCCTGTCAAGAAAATGTTACATTTCACCTTTAACAAGTAATTTACCCTTTTTAATTGTTAGAATACAAGTTCCATTCCATGAATTTGACTTACTTCCTCTTAAAAGTTGTCTCCTGCCAGTACAGCATTTAACTTTGGATTTGTGCTTTTTAATGATTATTACAAAACTACTTACTTACCTTGGAGGCCTTAGACTGACTTAAACGATCTTTCTGTTCAAATATTTTTGAGTATTTCTTGTAATCTTTTTTGATTTGCTAGAAAAATTAAACATATATACATTAACCAAGAGATGTAAATTATTTCAATGACACATGCATTCTTACTTGTGCATGGAAAGCAATATTGCAAATGTTTTATGAAAACACTTTGGAATTTTTAAGTTGCAAAAAATTTATTGCAGCTGACAAAGGCAGCAAAATAAATAGGCACAAACTCAATTTCCCGCCTACGTCAAACTAACGTGAACACAGCCAAATTATTCTTAGATATTTTGACACATTTCTGGAGCAGATGGCTTTTGAACCTGGCCTCCTGGCTCAGAGGTAGGGACATTAGGGCAACACAGTCACTCAGTGGTTAGCACTGCTGCCTCACAATGCCAGGTTCGACTGGACCGTAGGGCAACTGTGCAAACTCCACATGGATTTTCTCCCCATGTCTGTGGGGTTCCTCTGGGTGCTTTCTGGTTTCCTCCCACACAGTCCAAAGATGTGCAGGCTAGGTTGATTACCATGGGAAATATACGGTTACAGAGATAGGGTAGGAGGATGGGTCTGGGTAGGATGGTCTCCAGACAGTCCTAATGAAGGGTGCAAACCTGAAAATGTCGACTTTCCTGCTCCTCTGATGCTGCCTGACCTGCTGTGTTCCTCCATCTCCATACTGTATTGACTCTGACTCCAGCATCTGCAGTTCCTGCTATCTCCTAATCAGTGAGGACTCGATAGGCCAAATGGCCTGCTTCCACACTGGAAGGATTCTACGATTCTTTGATTACTAAGATGCCACAAAATACTCCAGATTGTGTTTATGTAATGGGCTAAAACTGTTCCTTTTGATCTCCAACCTACAACATAACAAAATTTAGGGACACCAGTGAGGACAGAATGAAGCTCAGTTGCGACGTCCCACTTACCTAACCTGCCAACACTCATTCGGCTTAAAGAAACAGAATGACCACTTCATCAAAATTTCGTGGCAGGAATGGGAAAGAGATAGAGGGGCAGAATCCCTCCTGGAAAGAAGGAGTCTCTAAAGTAGTGCCAAACACTGATAAATTACTACAAAACAGCAAATGAAAAATGGTTCAAGAAGTGGATTGCCTGGTTTTAATTAAAATCTGCAGATATGGAAAATATATCCTAACAACATACAAGTATTCCAACTAAACCTAGAATGAAGGTAAAATGCAGGTGAGATATTTGTATTTTCATGGTATTGATACCCATGAGAAATAAATCTTTGGAGTTTCAAAGTTTCAAAAGGAACTTTTTAAGCCTCATTTTGTACAAACTAGCATTGGTGACATACCTTGAGCTGATCCTGCGAGAGCAGGGTTGCAGGTCTTGGTCTCCACAGCAGTTGGCAGAAGCGATCCTTGGTGTTTTTCTGGAGGAGACGTCCTTGGAAAGTCCACATCCAGTATGCATTATCTACCTAAGGTATACCCAAACACAAGCAGACAGAAGCACATTTGTCCCAAGTGGTGTAGAATAGACATCCTTTTCAACACTGAAATAAAACAAATAACTGCAGCTGCTGGAGCTCTGAAACAAAAACAGAAAGGCTGGAGAATCTTAGCAGGTCTGACAGCACTGATGTGAGGAAAAATTAATGAGTTAATGTTTCGAGTCCAGTGATAAAAACATTAAGTCTGCTTTCTCCCTATAGATATTGCCAGACCTGTGGAGTCTTTCCAGCAACTTGTTTTTGTTCCTTTTCTGGCCATCTCAAATATACCTTGTCCAGACTTCCGGCAACTCATGCACAAGGCCAAACAGGTATTTGTTCCCTGACCTTTGCTGATGCAACTTTCAAAATGCACGCTATGAAGAATTGAGAGTAGTCAAAACCATCAATTCCTTGCCCATCCCCATTCTAAAAAGAGAAACATTTATACATTTTTTTGCAGCACTCTCAGGATCTTGAATCGAGTTACTTTATGGGGTGAGTACAATGTGATCCCAGTGGCAGTTGGAGTACAGTTTTGTACCATGTTTCTACAGGATGCTTGGTAGAAGAATGATAAAAGTATTAACCAGTGATCAGTGTTCAAACTTGAATAGGCTATTCAAGGCTTGATTGGTAAAGATTCATGAATTCAAATGAAATAAACACAAAGAGCTTCAGCTGTATGCTAATTTCATCCCAGTTTAGTAGAGATTTGGAATCCTGACATCGACACAAGTATATTAATGTTACCTTGTGACTCCACCATGATACTGAAGTTACTACATATCGTCCTGTTGGGTCCCATTCAACATCAGAAGCCATATAATGCTCAGCTACATTCATCAGCGTGCAATCTGACGTGTCGTAAAATGCCAATGCACCATTCATGCTAGAGATTCAAAATATTTTATTTTAGAACAAGACACTCTGAAGAGCATTAGTACTTTTAAGTTTACATGTGTTCACTTTCCATCCTTCTAGGTATTTTCATACTGGAAAGACCCCGATAAACAAAATACAGATGACCAGAGAAAATTCACTGGTGGGCCTATATGCAGTAACTGTGAGAAAGAAACAGCTTGGAAGTGCTATGAACAATTAGGCAAGCAAGAGGCAACAACAAGCAAGGTCTATCAGGACGGTTGGGCAGGAAAAGAGGGGAAGAAACGGCTTCAGAGATAGTGGGAACTGCCGATGCTGGAGAATCTGAGATAATAAGGTGTAGAGCTGGATGAACACAGCAGGCCAAGCAGCAGAGGAGGAGGAAAGCTGATGTTTCGGGTCTGGACCCTTTTTCAGAAATGGAGAAATGGCTTAAGAAGTGGCTTCAGTTTTCTTTTTTTCCTCAAGGGGCAATTCAAACAGGGGGAGAATAAGATTGCAAAGGGGAAGAGAAGTAGCTGTAAGGAGAAACAGTTTTAAATCTCTCAACGGAGGACTATTCAGTTAACTGGGAGCAGGAAAATGTGAAATCACTGAGATATGAATTTCTTAGAAATGAACGCAGAATCTTTGATTTAAGGCTGCAGACATAATGTAATGAATACTGTGCAAATTGTTAAATTTAAATCCGGGATTGACATCCGAGATCTTGTAAAAACAATAGTAAGTGCCCAGTTAAAATATTTCAGCATGGTGCTTCTGCAAAGGAAATGCACATACTGTGACGTTATGACCCTGGAGATGATGTGTAGGGGTGTGTTATTTTCAAAGAAGGCTTTTACAGTCAACTTATGAGTTTTGACTTCTGCCAAATTACACTGTGGTGTCTGGAAAATTAATGCTTTATGTGTTGTCACTTCAAGTTTCATGGAGGTTTGATTTTTACTGAAAGCTCGATGAACTCCTCTTATTCTGCTTCCGAGTGTGCCCAAATAGGTCTTATATCAACAGAAATGCAGATGATGATGTCGCAAATGACTGCTTTACCCAATAAATGAATTTAAATGTAAAGGGGTAAAAATAATGTAGACTTAAAAGTAAACTAAGAATCCAAAATCAGCCTAGGAAAAAAAAAATCTGGCCCCAGATCCTTATGCACCAAAACTATATCTACAGTACTTTTCTGCATTACAAGCAATCACACTTCAAAAGTATTCCATTGGCCATGCAGTACTTTGTGATGCCATAAGGTCCTGATAAATGCAAATTCTTCTTTCATGAAAAACATACCAGCCTGGACTGGTTAGTGCTCACTAATGTCAACTTTTTTAATTGGTTGATGGGAATCTCAACAAGCTTTCAAAGTGAAGACCACAAATCAGATTTGAGAATGCTGCAGGAATACACAACTGACTGAATAGCCATAGGGGTTGTAAACAAAACAAGAATAACTCCTTCCTACAGTCTTCTCCATTGACTGTCACACTGAAGATAGGTACTGAACAAACATAAAACAACAACCAGATACAAGCACATTTTTCTCATTGTCACAAAAGTGACAGATCATTTTGGACCATTCTGAATTTAATCCATTATTGACAGTTAAACCTTATTAAATCAGTATTTTTACCTCATGGGTGACTCGGGGAAGGTATGTTTGCATCATGTCAGACAAAATATACTATAGTTCAGAATTTTTATCATTCACTTTGGTAATTTCTTCCTGTCATTCTTATTATCCCTGCAGACATCTCAATGTTATTACAATACCCATTTAGAGAAGTATGACTTTCCAGGAATAACAGGCGTGATCTGAATGCCTCACACCCCATATTAAATACAACACCATCACTCACCTCCTTAGACCAGCGAGTACCACAAATTGTCCTTGTGGACTCCAAAAGATACTGTTAGCTTGCTGCTTATCAAACATTTCTGTCAAGAAAATAAGAGAATGTCAATTCTGCCACTACAGATTGAAGTAACTATTAATTTACCATCCTTAACTCATTTGTTTCCTCCGAAACATAAACAAATAACTGCAACGACTGGAACGTCTAACTGCTGTAGATAGTAAACACAGTAGTTATAACAAATACCAACAGATCTACTACACTACCAACACAGGAGATTAACATCTGTTGGAAACAGATTAGTTGCTATTAAAGCAGCAACAAATTATGTTGAACACATACAGGCTCCTGTATATGGTTGATATATATCAGTTTTGCTTGTCTTCTGACTTCTTGTTTTGCTTCTTTGTGGGAAAAGCAGTGCGTGTGCAGGCTCAACATGTTTCAGGCCAGATTTCAAACATCAAGCCCAGAGGCAACTACTTTTTTCCTTCTGGCAAATTAACTGAACAATGGTGAAGTAGAAAGTGTTTTGCTTTTAAAGTGACTTTTGTGGTCACTAGGCATCTCAAAATGCTTCACAATTAAACACATTGGAGACATAGTCACTATTGTAATGCAGGACATGTGGCAGGTAATTTGCACACAGCACACTCCCAGAACATTAATGCGACCGGATAATTTTAGTTAATGATGCTGATTGTGGTATAAATACTGGTAAAAACCCTGGGAAGACCATTTAATACGAACAGAAGTAGACAGGGAGGTTAAACGGGTGTTTGGCTCACTTGCTTTCATTGTTCAGTCCTTTGAGTATAGGAGTTGAGAAGTCATATTGAGGTTGTTCAGGACATGGGTGAGGCCCCTTCTGGAATACTGTGTCCACTTCTGATCGGCCAGTTATAGAAAAAGCATTGTTAAACTGGAGAGGGTTCAGAAGAGATTTAACAGGATATTGCCAGGTATGGAAGGTTTGAGTTATAAAAAAAGGTTGAGAAGTGACCTTAGTGAAGTTTATAAAATCATGAGGGGTATAGACAAAAGTTAATGGTTGTTGTCTTTTTCTCGAAGATGGGAAATTTCAAGGCGATAGGGCAAATTTTAAGGTGACAGGACAGAAATTTAAAAATGACATGAGGGGCAACTTTTTCTTAAACACAGAGAGGGTGTTTTATGTGTGAAATGAACTTCCTGAGGAAGTGGCGGACAGTGGTACAACTACAACATTTAAAGGATATTTGCATAAGTATATGAATAGGAAAGGTTTGGAAGGATCCGGGCCAGGAGCAGGCAGGGTGGGACTAGTTCAGTTTGGGATGATGTTCGGCATGGACTGGTTGGACCAAATGGTCTGTTTTGAAATGAGTCTGTGACTAAGTAGGTCATTTGGCACCTTGTGTCTGCTGCACCATTCAACAGGATCATGGCTGACCCAATACGCCAAGTCCACTTTCCTGCCTTTTCTCCCATAACCCTCGATTCCCTTGCTGATCAAGAAAATAGTTAGCTCAGCCTCAAATATACACAAAACCTCTTCCCCCACAGCTCTCTGTTCCAAGGAGTTCCAAAGGCTCTCATACTTCAGAAGAAATTCCTCTTCTTCTTAGTCTTAGAGTGGCACCTCTTTATCTAAGGCTATGCCTTTTGGTCATAGATTCTCCCAGGAGGGAAAACATCCTCGCAGCATTAACCTTATCGAGCCCTTAAAGAATCCAATATGTTTCAATGGGATCACCTCGTGCTGCGCTAGAAGAGCGAGAGAACAGGGCCTTCAGCCCAACATGTCTGTGCCAATCATGATGCCATCATAAACTAATCTCATCTGCCTGCAAAAGGTCTGCACCCTTCTATTCCGTATTGTTCACGTATCTGTCCAAATGTCTTTTAAACTTTGCTAATGTGTCTGCCTCTATTACCTCCCACGGCAGCGCATTCCAGGCACCTACCATCCTCTGTGTTTAAAAAAAAAAGCTTGTCTCGCACATCTCCTTTTGCCTCACATGTAAAACCTACACCCCACAGTATATGACATTCCCACCATGGGGAAAAATATTCCAACTGCCCACCCCAGCCACATCTCA
>JAHRHZ010000023.1:52135540-52180949 GCA_024137785.1 Ginglymostoma cirratum
AGGGCCAGTGTAGGTACGGAAGAGGGATTGTTCCACGTAACCTACAAAGAGGCAGGCATAGCTTGGGCCCATGCGGGTACCCATGGCCACCCCCTTTGTCTGTAGGAAGTGGGAGGAATTGAAAGAGAAGTTGTCGAGGGTGACAACGAGTTCGGCTAAGTGGATGAGGGTGTCGGTGGAGGGGGATTGGTCAGTTCTGCGGGACAGGAAGAAGCGGAAGGCCTTTAGGCCATCAGCATGGGGAATACAGGTGTATAGGGACTGGACGTCCATAGTAAAAATGAGGTGTTGGGGACCGGGGAATTGGAAGTTCTGGAGGAGGTGGAGGGCGTGGGTGGTGTCACGGACGTAGGTAGGGAGTTCCTGGACCAAGGGGGTGAAAATGGAGTCTCGGTAGGTGGAGATGAGTGAGTTCGGTGGGGCAGGAGCAGGCGGAGACAATGGATCAACCAAGGCATTCAGGTTTGTGGATTTTGGGAAGGAGATAGAAGCGGGCGGTGCGGGGTTGGGGAACGATGAGGCTGGAGGCGGTGGGTGGGAGGTCACCTGAGGTGATGAGGTTGTGGATGGTGTGGGAGAAAGGGGGTGGTCATGGATACCCGCATGGGCCCAAGCTATGCCTGCCTCTTTGTAGGTTACGTGGAACAATCCCTCTTCCGTACCTACTCTGGCCCTAAACCCCACCTCTTCCTCCATTACATTGATGACTGCATCGGCGCCACCTCGTGCTCCCACGAGGAGCTCGAACAGTTCGTCCACTTCACCAACACCTTCCACCCCAACCTGAAGTTCACCTGGACCATCTCCAACACTTCTCTCTCCTTCCTGGACCTCTCTGTCTCCATCTCGGGTAACCACCTGGAAACCGATGTCCATTTCAAGCCCACTGACTCCCACAGCTACCTGGAATACACCTCCTCCCACCCACCTTCCTGCAAAAATGCCATCCCTGATTCCCAATTCCTTCGCCTCCGCCACATCTGCTCCCAGGGTGAGACATTCCACTCCCGTACATCTCAGATGTCCTCATTCTTCAACATCTGCAAGCTAACCAAAAAAGAATCCCCCTCGTCCTCATGTACCACACCACCAACCTCCGGATCCAATGCATCCAACGACAACGGGTCGACCAGGGCATTCAGGTTTGTGGATTTTGGGAAGGAGATAGAAACGGGCGGTGCGGGGTTGGGGAACGATGAGGCTGGAGGCGGTGGGTGGGAGGTCACCTGAGTTGATGAGGTTGTGGATGGCTTGGGAGAAAGGGGGTGGGGTCATGGATACCCGCATGGGCCCAAGCTATGTCGACCCATTGTCTCCGCCTGCTCCTGCCCCACCGAACTCACTCATCTCCACCTACCTAGACTCCATTTTCACCCCCTTGGTCCAGGAACTCCCTACCTACATCCGTGACACCACCCACGCCCGCCACCTCCTCCAGAACTTCCAATTCCCCGGTCCCCAACACCTCATTTTTACTATGGACATCCAGTCCCTATACACCTGTATTCCCCATCTGCAATCCGAGACCACCACCAAAGACATTTTTCCCTCCCCATCTGCTGTCCGGAGGGACCACTCCCTCCGCGACTCCCTTGTCCGCTCCACGCTCCCCTCCAGCCCCACCACACCCAGCACTTTTCCCTGCAACCGCAGGAAGTGCTACACCTGCCCCCACACCTCCTCCCTCACCCCAATCCCAGGCTCTAAGACTTTCCACATCAGGCAGATGTTCACCTGCACATCTGCCAATGTGGTACCCCGTTGTGGCTTCCTCTACATCAGGGAAACCAAGCGGAGGCTTGGGGACCGCTTTGCAGAACATCTGCGCTCAGTTCGCAACAAACAACTGCACCTCCCAGTCGCGAACCATTTCAACTCCCCCTCCTTTTCCTCAGACAACATGTCCATCCTGGGCCTCCTGCAATGCCACAATGATGCCACCCGAAGGCTGCGGGAACAGCAAATCATATTTAGCCTGGGAACCCTGCAGCCCAATGGTATCAATGTGGATTTCACAAGCTTCAAAATCTCCCCTCCCCCAACCGCATCCCAAAACCAGCCCAGCTCGTCCCCGCCTCCCTAACCAGTCCTTCCTCTCACCTATCCCTCCTCCCACCTCAAGCCACACCCCCATCTCCTACCTACTAACCTCATCCCGCCCCCTTGACCTGTCCGTCCTCCCTGGACTGACCTATCTCCTCCCTACCCCGCTACCTACACTCACCTTTACTGGCTCCATCCCCGCCTCTTCGACTTGTCTGCCTCCTCTCCACCTATCCTCTCCTGTATCCATCTTCTATCCGCCTCCCCCTCTCTCCCTATTTATTTCAGAACCATCTTCCCCTCCCCCATTTCTGATGAAGGGTCTCGGCCCGAAACGTCAAGCTTTCCTGCTCCTATGATGCTGCTTGGCCTGCTGTGTTCTTCCAGCTCCACACCTTGTTATCTCAGATGCTCCAGCATCTGCAGTACCTATTATCCCTCATAATTTCATATACTTCTACCAGGGCATCCCTCAGCCTTCAGCAAAATACAATCCAAGTTTGTTCAACTTTTCCTTCTAGCTAATATTCTTCAAACCAGGCAACATCCTGGTGAAGCTAACTGTACCCTTTTGAAAGCCTCCATATCCATCCTACAATGTGGTGACCAGAACTGGACACTACTCCAAATGTGGCCTCACTAAAGGTTTATACAGCTGCAACATGACTCGCCAACTTTCATACTCAATATCCCAACTGATTCAGGCAAGCATGCATTACCCTTTCTTTTGAGTCCCAATTTGTTGAACCTTTGCTCATAAAACAATCCGCCCATATCAGTGATGATCCTAGTGAACCTTCTCTGAAATACCTCCAAATGAATGGAATTTTTTTTTTTTTTTTTTTTTAAAATGAGGGGATCAAATTGTTCACAGTACTCCAGACGTGGTATCACCATTGTATAAATGCAGTAAGACTTCTCTACTTTAATACTCACTCACTCACTCCCTCCACTCCACCGCCACAAGAAATAAGGGCTAACTTTAGCCATCCCAATTCCCTCTAATGGTGCTGCCTTTTTGTGTTTGTGCACAATATTCTGTGGTTATTCTCATTTTAAATAATATTCTGTTCTTTGTTCTCCCTTCCAAAATGAACAACTTGACATTTTCCTACATTGTGCTCCATTTGAAATAACAAGGTGAGAGCTGGATGAACACAGCAGGCCAAGCAACACCAGAGGAGCAGGAAGGCCGACGCTTTGGGCCCAGACCCTTCTTCAGAAAACTCTTGTACCCCATTTGCCAACTTCTTGACAAATTAATTAAAAAACTCAAACTGCTCGTATCCTTTTTGCAATCTACCGTTCCACCTATTGCTCTTCCAAATGGTATAGGGGGTGGGGGGGGCAGATGGGGGCCTCAGCAAAATCAAATTATCAACAACTTATCTCCCAAAAGATGAGGATCTCTGACGTTACAATACTTTTGCAGTATTGTACTTGTGCTGAAGCCGTGAATTGGGCCTTGCACCCAGAAATTTCTGACTCCGTTTTAATGAGTTACACAAAGAGAAAACATGAATAGATTCTATTACTCAATTAAATTTGAGTTAAGATTGCATTTTGTTTAACATTTCGAATGTGAAGTTCCTATTACAGTGAATGATCGGATGTAAAAGTTTAGAACTGTGACAACTTAGAAAGATCAATGTAACATTCACAACATGTCAAGAGTTTTAAGTGCCTATATTTTTCTTAGTAAAAGCTATATATATATTTGTCTGTAGCGCCATGTATATTTAAGCCAGGGCGCACTGTAATCCAGTTTTCTACTCCCATCACACTAAGTAGGCACTAAGACACTACAGAGTATGTCTGGTTGAAAAAAACAATCTCAAATTGTTTACAATGAGTTGCTTTGAACCCATTTCTAAAAGGATTTAATTGAAAAGTAGAGATTTTGTTAATCACGTGTAGGAACCTCCGAGTATCCATAATGTAACAAGGATATAGAAGCCCTGGAGAAAGCATTAAGAAGGACGGTACGAGAACAGAAGGAACAGACTTATCAGGAAAGGCAGTGGTGATGAATAAAATTGCACTTATTTAACATTGTTCAACATTAATAGGCACTTTCTCAGTCATGCAAGTTTAAGTTGTGCCCCATTTTACAACTTGTGGTTTTTAGCCACTTGGATTTAGACTAAAGCCTTTTTTCAGATGGTTCTGAGTCATGGTTTTGCCATTGTCCATCAACAGGCGTAAGTGTCACCATGTGATATAATTCATATTCAGGATAGTTGTGTAAAACTGGCAGCAGTTGACAGAGTTTATATTTTCTCAAAAACTGAAGAAGTGGTGAGATGGTAAAGAATCTTATAAGATTATGAAAGATAGGGTAAGTGCAGGAGTAACCAGTACTTGCTGGAGAAACCAAAACAAGAAACCATATAATTACAACAAAATTCAAGTGGGGAGTTACTTACTGATGAGTTCAATCTTGCCATTATTCTTCACATGGTAGAAAGATACTGATATTCTGGGTGCCTCTCCATGTAGCACTGCAAATTTACTTCCATTTGGTTCCCAAGCAAAAGCAATAATACCCTCTGACATAATGCAAAAGAAAAAAAAAAATTGATAAAACAATATTTAAGTAAAATCCATTAACGATTTCAGGTTTTTAAGAAGTATAATCAAGGATACAATTTTATACTTTCTGAAGAAGGGTCCCGACCCGAAACAGCAACTTTCCTGCTCCTCTGATGCTGCCTGGCCTGCTGTGTTCCTTCAGCTCCACACTGTGTTATCTCTGACTCCAGAACTTGCAGTTCTTGCTATCTCTACAATTTTATACTCCCTTTTAAAACTTAAGCACACTTCCTCTTATCTAAATAAATCTAAATAGACTGTGGTAGGTGTTAAATTAATGCATAGCTGTTTTTGTCATTTCATAGAAATCTTGTGGCCAAATAAATATTTCAAGCTATTAGACAATTAAGTATTTCAGTAAAACAGTGCCAGGCATTTTTGCAATTTGAAACAGCAGGTATTTCAATTTCAGCAACTTTACAATAGGACCAGAGGGGGTCATTTCCAGCACATTTCTAGTATGTACAGGCTGGTTAGTTTCAATAGAGTGTAAAATTTTAGAAACAATAAGCAGGGAAAGAAATAAACGAACACTTGGAGAGGTTTGAGTTAATAAAGGAGAGCCAACACGTGTTATAAAAAGGCAGAAAACCATGCTCGATTAATCAAATTGAATTGTTTTGAAAAAGTAACAGTGAAGAATTGCTAAAGGGGAAGAAGTAGCTGCAGTCTAAATGAATTTTAAGAAAGTATTACATACGAGATTGATTAACAAAATTATGGCTCACGGAAGAGAAATTTGTCAGCGTTAGTTTGAATACTGCCTTACGGGATAGTAGGTCATAAATAGTTGAATTTTTAGAGCAGAGGATGGTAGTCATTGCTGTTCCCTAAGTCTCAGTGGTAGAACCACTGCACAAAATTTTTGACAATCCCAAACTTTGGAGATGTGGTTCACAGTTAGGAGGACATCAATAATTTCATTGCGACAGGTCTACAGTACTGCAGAACAGGTAGATACAATTTAATACAAAGAAGCGTGAAGTGATGCATTTTGGCAGAAGGGAAAGGAAGGGAAGAGGCAACATAAACTTCACAGTGAGCTTTAAAGAGTGGAGGGAGAAAAGACCTGAGGATGCATATATCTTTGGCAAAGCATGACTGAACTTGAGCTTCATTATAGTGATACAAAAACAGACATAGTAAGGCTGAGCCTATGTAAAGTTTAGGTTAGACCACGACTGTGTCCAGTTCTGTTCACCAAATGTCACAGAATTAAACAGCATGGAAAAGTCCTTTCAGCCCCACTTTCCATGTCAACCAGGTCTCCTAAACTGAACTAGCCCCATTTGCCTGCGTTTAGCCTCCCTCTCAATCTTTCCTATCCATGTATCCACCCAAATGTCTTTTAAATGTTGTAATTGTTCCTGCCTCTACCACTTCCTTTGGCAGCTCATTTTACATATGCATCACCCTCTGTGACAAAGTTGCCCCTCAGATTCTTTTTAAATCTTTCCCCCTCTCATGTTAAACCTATGCCCTCTAGTTTTGGACTCCCTCACCCTTGGGTAAGGACCATGGCTATTCACCTTATCCATGCCCCTCATGATTTTATAAACCTCTATAATGTCACCCCTCAGCCTTCTAACCTCCAGGGGCAAGAGTCCTACCCAATCCATCCTCTCCTTACAACTCAAACATTCCAGTCCTGGTAACATCTTGCAAATCTTTCTTGCACTATTTCACATTTAATAACATCCTATTGCAGGGCAAACAGAATTGTATGTAGTACTCCAAAATATGGCATTACCAATGGTTTTGTACAATTGTAACATGGCTTTCCAACTCCTGTACTCAGTACCCTGACTGAAGGCAAGCATGTCAAACTCCTTCAACCCCCGTCTACCTGTGATGCAACTTTCATCAAATAATATACCTGAACCCCTAGGTCTCTCTGTTCAACAACATTCCACAGGGCCCTACCATTAACTGTGCAAGTGCTGCTCTTGTTTGTCTTACAGAAATGCAATATTTCTGCTTATCTAAATTATCTGCCATTCCTCAGCCTCCTGGCCCAGTTGATGATGTTATTGCCCTGAGACAACCTTCTTCACTGTCCACTATATCACCAATTTTGGTGTCATCTGCAAACTTACTAACCATGCTTTCTATGTTTTCATCCAAATCTTCACAGGGCACTTAGGTTGGAGCAGCAATCAGGAAACCCTGCAGTAGCTGGGGGGTAGCGACACAGTTACCAGCAAGGCTATAAATCTAGTGCAGCGTGGACAAAACAGGAATCCTCAGTGCAGTTCTTGTTGACGTTATAACATCAAAAGGTGAGAAAGGCTCCAGATTGGTGTGTGCTGGGCACCTGACAATTACCGATTAACCATTTGTCTGACAGATTTAGAGCAGTGGGAACTTAGTTACAATTTAGCTTTTCATACCCTTAATGATAGAGTAGGATGTCTAACAAAATAAAACTAATTATTCTAGTCTAAGGCATTAATTGTAAGTTGAACAGATTTTAGGAGAGGTCAGCCAAACAGAATGTGCAGCATGTCATATGTGTGGAGTCCTGCATGCTGCCAATGTCCTAGATAACCACAGGTACAGGAAGTGCTCCCAGCTGCAGAAGCTGGAAGTTGGATCTTGGAGCTTCAGCAGCAGTTGGAGACCCTGTGGTGCATCCGTGAGGCTGAGAGTTACAATGGATAGCACTTTTAAATAGGCGCAGCTCAAGTGACTAGAGGAAAGAAGGGAATAGGTGACCACCAGACAGTCCAAAAAGAACAGGCAGATATTGCAGGAATCCCCTGGGGTCCCACTCACTAATCACTATTCCATTTTGGAAGCTGAGGAAGATGCTGGTACCTCGGAGGAATGCAGTCAGAACCAAGTTTCTAGCACCACAAGCAGGTTGACTGTTGGTGGGGTCGGGAGAGAGGAGAAGAGGAAAGGAAGAGCAATAGAGATAGGGGATTCTTTAATCAAGGGAGCAGACAGGTGCTTCTGCAGCCGAAGACGTGACTCCAAGACGGTATTTTGCCTCCCTGGTGCAAGAGTCAGGGAGGTCACCGATGCCTGCAAGGAATCCTGATAGGGGAGGGACATGAGTTAGAGGTCATGGTACATGTTGGTGCCAACAATATGGGCAAACTGTGGAATGAGGTTTTGCATCAGGAATTCTGGCAGTAGATTAAAAAGCAGTACCTCAAAGGTCATAATCTCTGGACATAGGAAATGGGGAGGTATTGGAGGCTCTGATGGGCTTCAAAAAAAAAGACAAGTCCTCTGGCCTGGATGAATTGCATCCCATGATGCTATTGGAAACGAGGCAGAAAACTGCAGGGACACAAATTTTTCATTTCTCTCAGGTTTAAGGAGAGAGGGGAAAGATTTTAAAGGGACATAAGAAGCAACTTTTTCATGTGGAGGGTGATTTGTGCATGGAATGGGCTGCCAGAGGAAGTGGGGGAGGCTGGTAAAATTACAACATTTAAAAGTAATCTGGGTACATGAATAGGAAAGGTTAAAAAGGTACATGGGCCAAATGCTGACAAACCAGACTAGATTAGTTTAGGATATCTGGTCAGCATGGATGATTTGGACCGAAGGGTCTGTTTCCATGCTGTACAACTCTGACTCTGCCTATGGGGTGTGCCAGAAGACTGGAGGAAAGTGAATGTGGTTCCACTTTTCAAGAATGATGGTAGAGATGAACCAGGAAATTAGAGATCGATGAGTCTCGCAAAGCGAAACCAGTGGATAAAAATCTGAAGGAGAGAATTAATACCCATTTGGAAAGGGATCAATTAGGGATAGTCAGCACGGCTTTGTCAGAGTGAGGTCATGCCTGGGAAATTTGAAATAAGTTTTTTTGAAAATGTGATCAAGTGTGTGGATGAAGGAAGTTCAGTTGATGCAGTTTACATGGACTCCAGCAAAGCCTTTGATAATCAGTCTCCCAAGTAGGACCTTAAGATGGAATTGAGGGAAACTTAGTGAGATGAAACAGAAACTGGCTCTGTAATAGGACACAAAGTGTAGAAGGCTGTTCAAGCAATTTGAGGCTGGCATTCAGTGTTATACCACAAAGATCTGTACTGGGACCCTTACTGTTTGTGAAATATATAAAATGATGCAGATGATAATGTGAGGGCAATGTTAAGCAAATTTGCACATGATACCAAGATCGGTACTGTGGTTAATAGCAGTCAGCATGGTTGTAAGGTTACAGGAAGATGTAGATGTGTTGATCAGATGGCAGTTAATTCTGATAAGTGAGAGGTTATGCATTTTGGAAGAAGAAACAAGAGGAGGGACTAATTAATGAATGACAGGACATTGGGTAGCTTAGAGCAACAGACGGAAATCTTGGCATAATTATTCACACATTCCAGCAGAGTATGTGAACAGGATAATCAAGAAGGCATATAGGACACCTGCTTCCTTCAGTCCTGGCATAAAGTATAACAGCAAGGAGATAATGTTGGAGCTGTACAAAGCGTTGGTCAGGCCACAGCTGAAGCGCTGTGTGCGGTTCTGCTCATCTTACTATAGGAAGGATGTGATAGCATTGGGGAGCTACAGAGGAAGTTCACCAGGATGTTGCCTGGGATGGAAAAATTGAGGTATAAGGAGAGACTAGATAGGCTTAGTAGGTTTTCTCTAGAGCAGAAAATGTGGGGGGGGGGTCATTATTGAAGTGTATAAGATTATGAGGGGTATGGGCAGGGTGGCTAGCTATTCCCCTTGGTTGAGGGATCAATCACGAGAGGGCATAGTTTTAGGGTAAGGGGCAGGAGATTCAGACAGGATTCGGGGGGAGATAAGAAAATTTGCACTCAGCAGATGGTGGAAATTTGGATTGCACTGCCTGGGAAGGTAGTGGAGGCTGAAAACCTTACAACATTTAAAAAAAAATCTGGATGAGCACTTGAAACATCAAAACATTCAAAGATATGGTGTCAGTGGTTAGCACTGCAGCCTCACAGCACCAGGGACCTGGGTTCCATTCCACCCTCAGGCGACAATCTGTGCGGAGTTTGCACATTCTCCCCATGTCTGCGTGGGTTTCCTCTGGGTGCTCCGGTTTCCTCCCACAATCCAAAAACGTGCAGACTGGTGGACCGGCCATGTTAAATTGCCCGGAGTGTTCAGGGATGTTTCGATTAGGTGGGTTATAGGGAACGGGTCTGGGTGAGATGCTCCAAGGTTCGGTGTGGACTTGTTGGGCCAAAAGGACCTGTTTCCACACTGTACGGATTCTATGATATGGGACAAGTGCAGGAAATTGGGATTAGCATGCTTTTAGTGGTAGTTATGTCGGTGCAGACTTGATGGGCCAGAGGGCCTTTTCTGTGCTGTAATCTGAATCGTTTGTGTGGCACCCCGCTGGTCACAGGCCTCCAGCACAAACAACAACTTTCTACCACCACTGTCTCCTACCCTCAAGCCAATTTTGTATCCAACTGGCTAGCTCTCCCTGGATCCCAGTCTACCATGTGGAACCCTGTCGAAGACCTTGCTCCAGTCCATGTAGATAACGCACACCTTCGTCCATCTTCTTAGTTGAGTTATTTGAAGAGGTGACCAAGTTAACGAGACATGATATCCCATGCACAATGCCACGTTGACTATCCCAACCAGTCCTTGCCTTCAAATGCATGTAAATCCTGTCTCTCAGAATCTCCTGCAACAACTTTTTCACCACTGACGTTAGGCTCACCAGTCTGTAATGCCCTGGCTTTTCCCTGCAGCCATTCTTATTATGGTACAACATTAGCCACTCTTCAGTCTTCCACAATCTCATCCTTGGTTGTAAATGATATATTACAAATATATCTGATCAGGGCCCTGCAATTTCCTCCCCAGCTTCGCAGTGTGCTGGGATAGACTTGAGTGGAGCGGGACAGATCCACAACAGGGTCATTACTTCATGCGTAAGTGCAGCCCTCCTTGAAAGAAGTGAAATGGGAAAGGGATAGAAAGAATATTGTAACAACCGAGTGCAAGCAGCAGCGTACATACAAAAGTGAGAGAATCCAAGACAAAGCCAACATACAACTTTCTCCTCCCTAGCCAAAAACCTAGCCACAAAGCAGCTTGGGTGAAGGAAACCTTAATTTCAAAGGCAATCTGCTTGCCACCCACATTTTATGATGAATTCGGCTGAGGCCAGCTTGGGGAATGTGCCACTACAAATAAACACAGCATCAGTGAAACGCAATTTTCCTAGTGATCAGGGCTGGGACTAGGTCTGTCATTCTCTCTACCTCAAGAATCACAGAATCCCTCCAGTGAGGAGAGGCCATTCAGCCTGATGAGTCCACACCAATCCTCTGAAGAGCATCCCACCAGACCCAGCCCCCTACTCTATCCTCATAACGCCACATTAATCATGGCTATCCCACCTAGCCTCCATATTCTTGGATATGATGGACAATTTAGTACAGTCAATCAACTGAACCTGCACATCTTTGGACTGTGGGAGGAAACCCACGCAGGCACAGGGAGAATGTCTGTGTGATGCTTACACAGTCACCGGGTCTGTCGTGCCACAAGACAGCAGGGCTAACCACTGAGCCACTGTGCCATTCAATTTAAACAAAAAAGGCTTTTTAATTGATCAGCTCAGCTGCTTGGTCATTTCAATTAATTACACATTTTTGTTATCAACTCATTGCTTTCAAATTGTTTTTCCTTTGATTCGAGATTAGGGGCTCTGGTGGCACAGTTGTAGTGTCCCTACCCCTGAACCAGGGGGGCCAGGTTCAAGTCCCACCTGCTCCAGAGATGTGTAACAACATCTCTACACAGGTTAATTAGAAATAGGTTAAATAATTTAATTTTAAAAAAAGACTTGATGTTAGGGAAATTTAAGGGGACAACATTCTGTTCCCTTGCCTCATGCAAATCACTATTTAACTCAACAATCACAAGAGAATTTTACAATATTTACAACCTCTTAAGCAGAGTAATAATATTCAAGTCAAGACAACTGTTCAAAATGGGGAGGGATAAACTTGGTATCTAGAAGCCAGTCAACAATACATCAGTGATGAGAAAACCTTGAGATAATAATCCACAAAAAAAATAAACTGGAACTTGGAAGTTCCACTTGGAAAAGTGTGTGCTAATAAACAAGAGCCATGGCAGGTATGTTAAGGGCAAATCATATCTCACTTAAATGACAATTCTTTGTTAAGTAACAGAGGAGGTTGATGAGGGTGACTCTGTTGAAATGCATTAAGCCTTTCAAAAGGCATTTAATACAGTTCCACATATGCCCATGTGCAAAATTAAGAACCATGAAGTGTGAACCAGCTGTGTGGACACATAACTGGCTAACATAAACTAAAAGCAAGAGTCAAGATGAGCAGGTCTTTAGACTGGAGCTAAAAATGTGCTTGTAATGCTGGAATTACTACTCTTTTGATATGTATGAACAATAGGGGGACTTGGGTAATTAATGCATAATTTCAGCATTTGCAGATGGCAAAACTCTCAAATTCAGGAAGTTGAGAGCAAAATAGCAACAATCTCTGGCGAGGTCAGAGATTGGTAAAATGGCTAGGCATGTCATAACAAAATTGAACAGGAGAAACCATGATGTATTTTGGTAAGAAGAATGAGAGCATCAATACAAAATTTTACAAATCAATCAAGAGTCAGCACTGGAACAGTTTTCAGGAAAGGATGCAATGTATGTCAATGAGTCTTTGTAGATGGCACAGTAAGTTGAGAACGCTATTAAAATGAACAGCGGATCCTTGGCTTTATAAACCAAGGCAGTGTGCAATTAAAAATAAAAGGAATAAATGTTATACTAAAACTCCATAAATACTGGTTAGGCCCTATCTGGATCCAAAGTCTAGATATCACACTTTAGGAAAAACGCAACGATCTCAGTGAAGGCCAGAAAAGATCAACAGGCACGATGACGTTTCAGTCTGAAGGGATTAGATATTACAAATAGACAAAAGGATTTTAATAGAGTAGATAAAGGATAAATTGCTTCAAACTACAGGAGAATTGGCAAAAGAAATTGTGACATGAGAACATTTTTTATACTGGTTGAAAGGATAGTGAAATCACCTTTAACAGGCATCAACAGAAAAACTAAACAAGTATTAAGAAGATGAAAATCTGACGGATTATGTGCAAAGAACATGGCAGTCTGACAAGTTAGATTGTGTTCTCAGAGCCAACACAGGTATGATGAACCACCTCCTATGTTGTGTCATTTACAGTTTGTTTCTATGCTTTACGACGTAATGCAGCATACCAAGTCAATGTTGACTAAAACACCAAACTATTGTAATCCCATTTATCAGCACTCCGCCTTACCATTTTAAGCGCTCATCCAAATGCAACAGTAGCCTCCACCGCCACCTCAAACAACACGCTTCACATTTCCACCTCTGTGTGAAAAAAGATCTCCTCTAAACCGCTTATTCCTCACCTTAAAGTTGTGCTCTCTGGTCTTCAACGCATCCACCACTGGGAAAATATTCTCACAATGTGCCTCTCAATTTTGTATACCTCATTCAGATCCCCACCCGCAGCTTCCAGAGAAAACAAATCCAGACTATCCAGTCTCTCCTTATAACTCTCCATTCCAGGCAACATCCTGGTGAATGTCCTCTGCATCTTCTCCAGTCCAATCTGTCCTTCCAATAGTATGATGAGCTGAACTGCAGACCATCTTCCACCTGTAACCTAATCAATCCTCCATAACATTGTAACAAGACTTCCATGCTCCTATATTGTATGTCATGACTAATGAAGGCATGCATTCCATATGCCTTCTTCACCCCCTGTCTACCTGTCCTGACATCTTCAGCGATCTATGGACTTGTACACCAAGGGTCCCTTTGTTCCTCCATATTCCCTTGTGACCTATCATTCACTTTATATATATCTTTCCCTCATTTAGGTCTCTCAAAACACATCACTTTACAGTTAGAGATTAAATGTGAACTGCCATTGCTCTGTCCAATTTGATCAATATCAGACTGTAGCCCAAGGCCGTTGTCCTCATTAACACCACTATCAATTTTTGTGTCATCTGCAAACTCACTAATTATACCACCTACATTCACATCCAAAACATAAACAGCAAGGGTCCCATCACCAATCACTGTGGTAGACTGCTGGTCGGGGGCTTCTAATCACAAAAACATCCCTCCACCATCAGCCTTTGCCTCCTATTTTTAAGCCAATTTTGGATGAATTTTGCCAACTTACCTTTGGATCCCATGGGCTCTTACCCTTTTGGACCAGTCTTCCATGTGGGACCTTGTCAAAAAATCTTACTGAAGTCCACGTAAACCACATTAATGGCATTATCCTTATTAATATATTTAGTGCTGAGTTCTGAGGAAGGGTCACTGGACCCGAAACTTTCTTCACAGATGCTGCCAGACATGGTGAGCTTTTCCAGCAACTTCTGTTTTGGTTTCTGATTTACAGCATCTGCAGTTCTTTTGGTTTTTATTTAATATTACCTTTCAAAAGCTCAAATAAATTAGTCAAACAGGATCTCCCTCCAATAAATCCCTGATCAATCACTGCCTTTCCACATGTTGATTAGCTCTGCCCTTCAGAATTTTTTTCCAGTAATTTCCCTACTACTAACTTTAGGTGAACTGGTCTGTAATGACCTGGCCTATCTCTGCTATCCTTCTTGAACAAATGAACCATATTAACTATCCTCCATTCATTTGGCACTTTACTTGTGGCCAGCAAAGTATTAGGTATCTCGGTAGGGCCCCAGAAATCTCCTCCCTTGCTTCCCATTGCAGCCTGGGACAACCAGGTCCTGAGGACTGAAGCACCTTTATGCTCGCTAAAGCATCCAATACCTCCTTCCTTACAAATCTTAATTCTCTAGAACCTCACCATCCCAACAGAAATCTCCAGCTACAATGTCTTTCTCCTTTGTGAATACAGATGAGAAATATTCACTTAAGACCTCATCCACATCCTCTAGCTCCATGCATAGATTGTGCCTTCGGTTTCTAATAGTCCCCATTCTTTCCACGATAATCTTCTTGCTGCTCTCAGTCTATGGGGGGGCACAGTAGCTCAGTAGTCAGCACTACTGCCTCAGTACCAGGGACCCGGGTTCGATTTCACCCTTGGGCGACGGAGTGGAATTTGCTTGTACATATGTGGGTTTCCTCCAGGTGCTCCGGTTTCCTCCCACAGTCCAAAGCTGTGCAGGTTAGGTGGACCGGCCATGTTAAATTGCCCATAGTGCCAAGGGATGCGCAGGCTAGGTGGGCTAGCCATGGGAAATGCGCGGTTACTGGGACAAGGTGGATTGAGGTGGGATGCTCTTTGGAGAGTTGGTGCAGAATTGATGGGCTGAACGGCTTACTTCCACACTGTAGGGATTCTATGATTCTATGTCTGCCAGGTCCCACCTAATGGCATTCCCCCAATTTAGACAATTTCTGCACAATCCTTGTCCCTTTCCATAACGACTATGAAAATTACAGTTATGGTCAGTATCCTCAAAATGCTCACTTCAACCACTTGACAGCTTCATTGCCTAGCATTAGGTCTCGCACTGTTCAATCTTTAATACGACTACCTACATATTGGCTCAAAACATTCTCCTGGATGCACTTCCAAAATTCCACCCCATCTAATGGCTTAGCCTCCACAGTCCTCTGCTGCAATGTAGTTCACAGATTAATCACTCTTTTGCTGAAGAAATTCTTTAACCACTGACAACACATTCACCCTGAGGATCATTCTTGTAAACCTCTTCTGGATCCACACCAAGGGCAACATATCCCATCTTTAGATATGGGACCCAAACTGCTCAAGATATTCCAAATACAGTTCTGACCAGAACCTTCTACAGCCTCAGCAGTATGTTTCTGTTCTTGTATTCTAGCCCCCTTGAAATGAATGCTAACGCTGCATTTGCCTTCCTAACTCCGAAGTTAATCTTAACAGAATCCTGAACTAAGACTCCCAAAGCTTTTTCCCATTTAGAAAGCAGTCTTCACCTTCTTTCTTTCCATCAAAGTGAAAAACTTCACACTTTCTCACATTGTATTCCAATGGCCTTGTGGTATTATTGCCAGAATTAATCCAGAAGCCCGTACAATGTTCTGGGAACCTGGGTTCAAATCTTGCCACAGCAATTAAGAATGGGCAATAAATGCTGGCCTAGCCAGTGATGCCCTCATTCTGCCAATAAATTTAAAAAACTGCCACTTCTTTGCTCACTCTCCTAGACTGTCCAACTCTTTCTGCAGCTTTCCCGCTTCCTCAATACTACCTGTCCCTCCACTTTATATCATTTGCAAACTTAGCAACAATGCCCTCGGTTTCTTCATCCAGACTGTTAACGTATAACACGAATATTTGTGATCCCATCACTGACCTTTATGGAAATGCACTAGTCAATGGTTATCATGCTGAAAAACACCCCTTTATTCCCCAACTCAGGCTGAATGGCAGAAGGCACTCCTCTATCCATGCCAGTGCCTTGCCCCTAATACCATGGTCTCTTGACGTATTTAGTCGGCTTCTGGAAATCCAAATAGATCACAGCCACTGGCTCTACTCTGTCTAACCTGCTCATTACCTCCTCAAAGAAGTCTAACAGATTGGTCAGGCATGACCTACCTTCGACTAATCTGTGCCGATTCAGCCCTATTTTACCATGCACTTCCAATTACTCCACGATATCATCCTTAATAGTAATGGGCCCAAAAATCTTAACAACTGAGGTCAGGCTAGCCAGTCTATCGTTTCCTGTCTTCTGCTTTCTTCTCTTCTTAAGCAAGAGTATTACATTAGCTATTTTCTACTCCTCAGGGGCACTCCCTGGCTCCAGAGATTCCAGAAAGATCACCACCAATGCCTCTACCATCTACTCAGCTACCTTCTTCAGAACACAGGCAATCTAGTCCAAGTGACTTATCCACCTTCAGACCTTCTAGCTTTCCCAGCACCTTCCGAGTGATGGCCACTACACTCATCTCTGCCCCCTTACACTCAAAGTTTCGGAATTCTGGTGTCTTCCACTGTGACAGCTGATGCAAAGTACTTATTCAGTTCCTCCGCCATTTCTTTGCTCCCCATTACTGCTCCAACTTCATTTTCCAGTGGTCCAATGTCCACTCTTGCCTCTCTCTTAGCTTTTAAATAAAGTTGAAATCCCCACCAACTACAACCCTATTCCTCTCATACCTCTGAACTGCCTACATATCTGTTCCCCTCTCTTTCTGACAGTTGGGAGGCCTGTAGTATAATCCTAGCAAAGTGATTGGCACTTTTTAATTTCTAAGCCCTACCCAGGTAGCCTCATTCGAACAGCCTAAGATAGCCTCCTCCATTAGTGTAGTGGTCTCCTTTGCAAATAATACAATATCCCCATTTGTCTTGCATTCCCCTCCACCCTGCCAATCATGCCTGAAACTTCAATATCCTGAACTGCTGAGCTGCCAGACTGTCCGTCCTTAATCGCCATGAACCATTTAATAGCAATTTTTTAAAACAGTGGATTATCAAACGATGAAACATCCAAATTCACCCTGGAAGCTATCGAGAAAAGAAAAATTTAATCACATGAAGTGCCAAGGAGGTCTTTTTTTTCCTTCATTCGTTCACGGGACGAGGGTATCGCTAACCAGGCAGCATTTATTGCCCATCCCTAATTGCCAAGAGGGCACTTAAGAGTCAACCACATTGCTGTGGGTCTAGAGTCACACATTGCCATCCTTACCTGGTTTGGCAGTTCCCTTCCCTAAAGGACATTAGCAAACCAGATGGGCTTTTCCAAAAATCAATAATGGGTTCATGGTCACCATAACATCCTCAATCCCAGGTATTTTTACTGAATTCAAACTCCACCATCTGCCATGGCAAGATTCCAACCTGGGCCCCCAGAACATAATCTGGAAACCTAGATAAACAGTGCAGCAATAATACCACTGGACCATTGCCTCCCCCTTAATTATGACTTTCACTCCCCAGCAAGGCCACAAATAAGGCTATTGGCAATTGGAGATAACTTACCTTTCATTTCCACTACATCCACAGGAACCTGCTTTTCTCTCATTCTGAAGATTTCAAAATTAGTCACAAGACCCTGTACAGAGAGAGCTCACTAAACATTATACAGGCAATTAACTTCAGATCAGAATGTTAACAAGAGCAATTATTGACTTAATTTCAGTTCTTCGATCCCATTGCCAACAGTGCAAAACATGTACAAATTTTTTTTTTTCCTATTCATTTGTGGGATATGGGCGTTGCTGGCTGGCCAGCATTTCTTGCCCATCCCTAGCTCCCCTTGAGAAGGTGGTGGTGAGCTGCCTTCTAGTATCTAGTACCTACAAATGAGATTACACAATTAAAATGTATTCACAGCCACATACGAAATAACAAAGTACATAATTTAATTAAACTTCAAATGTGCCCTCTGAATGGCAAACTAATGGAATTGCATGATAACTTATGGGTGAAAGAGAGTTTCAAGATGAGCAATTTTGGAATTAGATGAGACTAATTTGTTTTAAGAAAACACCTGCTTAAATTTACATCAGAAATCAGTTCTAGTTGCTGCAAAATGATCAGATACAAATTTACTATCAACTGGAAGCATCTGTCCTTTGTAAGAATACAATGTGGAAAATAAAATTCCCTTCCAGCAAGAAATGGGTAATTCAGGAAATTTGGTCGTCCAGGTCCCAGAATGAAACCTGGCATGATACATCATTTTATTTGCCTAGTTAACTAATACGGCAATTAGCCACTGAGACATATTTGCATGACTTGGGGACTTCCTTTATCAGAGCTGAAGTTTATGATGCAAAAAGAAATATAGTAAAAAGCTATCCAAAGAGCCAAAAGACCAGTTAGAAAGTTTTAAAACACAGCAACACTAAGTTTCAATTCATTCCCAACACTATGCTACAGAGATTCAAGTCCAGAGAAATTACATCTACTCCAAGGTACTAGTTAATTGACTCCTTTCAGGTTCTTTCCTGTGGAGAAAATTCAATACTTTCCAAATCTGATGTGACGTTTTCACAAATCTGGGGGTTTAAACTTTAAGTTCTTAAAAATCTGCAGATTTCTAACCAAATTCGCCTAATTTGGAAGTCTCACAAACTAAATGTTTCTGCTGATGCAACTTATTTCCTGATCTGCCCTGAACCCTTCTCATGGCAGAGAAACTAAACATGCTTCTCTACTCAACACTGGTATCTTCTGAACCAAAACAAAAGTCCCCTTAGATTCTCCTAACTGCAAATAATGGTCAAATGGTAAGAGCCCCCCATGTTCCCCCACCACAGCATGAGCATCTTTCAATCAAACTAAGATCCCCAGTCACCCGTTACGAACCACACACTGGACCAGGTCACTGTTTCTGAAGGACAATTTAACCTTGTCCCTTATTCAAAGCAAACCCTCCACAATATACAAACTTGAAAAACAATACCAGCACACACACAAATCATATATCACAGCCAACTGAAAAGCCAAACATTGCTGCCTGTATGTTGGCACTTTCTCATTATATTTCTGCAATTTTATACCTGTTTGTGATCTCTCCCAGTTCTTGTAAGCTCTCCACAGTCTTGGCAACAATCAATACAAGATCATGCTTCCAAAATTGCTTAGATTGAAATCCCTCCACTACTGACAAACAATTTCAAAACTAAGAAAAACAAATCTATTCATTTTACGTTTAGATATTTTAATTTGCAAATTCCTGCATAAAGGGCAAAACTATACCAGATGAAACAAGTTATTTGATATCCAATTCTTTTCTTAGACTATTCTTGCAGTTTTGCTGGCCACATCCATACACACGTACCTGTATACCCTTCAAGGTTCTATCCACTTTCACACACAGGTAATCTCCATTTTTCTGCCAGTGCAATTTACAGTCCACTACATTGAACAGATTGCGCACTCTTATCTCTTGTCGTGTTGGAAACTGCATTAGCGTGACTCTGGCTGGAATATCTTTGTCCTCTGGCACCCAGAATGCAATAACATTATCACCTGGAGACCATGAGAAATCCCTAGTGAGAAAACAGAACCTAATTTAATACAGCCTATTTGAAAACTTGAAACTATATCATTAGAACAACTGATCGCAACAAAATCTGGTGGGGGCGGGGCTGTGGAGATGCAATAAAGGTTGGATTTATGAGCACAAGAGGAAAGGAGAAGAAAAAAGGAAATGGACAGTGAGTGAGTGCAAGTGGCGGGGAAGGGGCCGCAAGTGACAGTGAAAGCGTGAAGAGAGAAAGAAAAAAACAGATTTCTCCCTGGCTGGTGTAATACACATAGTAGATAATGTGGAAGAGATATTCATGCAGGTGGACAAGCAGAATGTTCTGTTAATACACGAGAAAGTGGTGATGCAGGCACAACACAGGCAAAAAGTAATTTAGAAACATAATAAACAGAATGCTCAAAGCTGTCACTTTTTAAATGAATCTAGAAGTCAACAAAATCTGTAAATTTACCATCATATAGTACAGGCACTTACTTAATTCCACTGATCTTCAGACTTTTCTTATCCAACAGCCCCATCGACTGAGAATTTAAAAAAGGTAGCATTAACTTCATTGATGATAAAAATAATACCAAAACTTCAAAATAACTAAAATCTCATTCGGTGCTCCGATCAAGTTTGATTTTTCTATTAGAATAGAGTAGAATCCCCACAGTGTGGAAACAGGCCCTTCGGCCCAACAAGTCCACACCAAACCTCAGACCATCCCACCCAGACCCATTCCTCTGTGACCGACCTAATCTACACATCTCTGAACACTATGGGCAATTTAGCACGGACAATTTACCTAACCTGCACATCTTTGGACTGTGGGAGGAAACCAGAGCACCTGGAGGAAACCCACGCAGACACAGGGACAATGTACAAACTCCACACTGACAGTCGCCCGAGGGTGGAATCGAACCCAGGTTATTGGTGCTGAGGTAGCAGTGCTAACCACAGAGCCACCGTGCCACCCCTAAATCTAGCGAAAGACAACTTGAGTTCCCTGACCGGGAACTGAACCCAGGCTACGGTGAGAGCACCGAATCCTAACCACTAGACACCAAAGCAAGGCTACTGTCACATATTTCCCCCTCCCCAAATATTGTCCTTGGCTGCTATACAATCTATGATTCCTTTCTCAAGAGATCAGATTTGTTGAATTTAGACTGTGAACACTGATTCACCACTGAATTGCCGATCAAACTGGGATTGATCATATTGTTAAGGGCCAGCTCTGCTGAGTAGAGGCATGAGTTTACAGAGTAGTCACCATTGCCACTTTGTCCTAGTGAAATATTACATACAAATTCATTTGTAATTCCTTCTTATCGTTTACTAGAATTTCCCATCTGATGATACAGACAAAACCAAGGTTTACAGTTATTTACAGCTAATAGACAAACCTTCAAATGAGGTTTTAAAGTTAATATTCAGATGTTACTTATCTTGTAAAAAACAAATACACATGCTGGCTGAGGGTCTTGATTTGGAAGCATTTACTAAATTTGTCACCTGCATATCTCAATTCCTCACAATACAGTTCAAAATGTGATGGCTTCACATTTCGTTGTAGCTTATGAATCGGCGTCTTCCCATTATATTGTTGAAATTCTAGATCCGATTGCGATTTCTCCCACTTCTTATAAGCTCTCCACGGTCTCAACAACAATCAACATTACAATCAGGCTTCCAAAATTGCTGACATTCTAATCTCTCATTACTATTGGCAAACTTAATTTCAAACTAATAAAAACAATCTATTCATTTTAATTATTTTGTTTTGCTTATGGAGTTTTCCTTAAAATGGAACAGTTAAAGGTTCTCCCAGTTAACAGAAATACTCACAGGTGTTTCATAAATACTAAGCGTGTCTTGTGTCATTCGTGCGAAAAATTTCCCATCATGGCTCCATCTATTGAAGAACCACCATTTAAAATGACATACAGACTCTACGTTTCATGCTTTCACAAAACAGTCTTCAACGTTAAATGTGGTCTGAGTACTTCGCAATACTCCCAAAGTTTTGTACACATCTCAAAATTTATTGCAAAAACAATTTCATTGGAAATACTGCATCTTGGCAGCAGTTAGTGAGTCATGATGTAAGGGACGATGCTGAGTTTGCAGGTAACTGTTGGCATTGTGTAGTAGTAATGGAGGGAAAGCAAAAACAGGAGGACTGTGCAATGCAGTCATGATAAAAGGATGGTCTTACTGTGTGGGAACATGAGTAAGTCACTGCCAGGTTCAAAAACCTGGAAGTGAGGGGAAATGGAAAGTTGCCGAATGTTTTCTTAAATTGTGCCAGGAGATTTATTTTTAAACGTATTTGTAAAGGAAGGCAATGAGTTGCTAGCGAGAAAAAAAATCCAAATGATAAAGTGGTTGGGTCAGAAATAAGTGTGAAGAACTGTGGATGAGAAGGCAGCAGAAAACACACACTCTTGAGAAAACTGTTAAGGAGAGATTTTTGCTAAATATTTAAAAACACATCTGAGTTTTTTCTGACTGCGATTAAGTTCGCAATTACTTAAACTGGCAAATTACACTTACTGCTATTTTATTACTTCAATTACTTTTATTACAAGAGGTGGCAAGATAATAGTTGTGTTAACTAGATATCATTACCTTTAACTATATGCAGATAGAAAGCATTAATTGGGTTTCAACTGAGCACAGTTGACAAAAAGAGACACTTCCTGAAATGATGGCATGGTTGAGTCAGGGAGTATGTGCTTGTATTGTTTCACTTGGCAGATAAATTAAAGACAGAATCAACCTTTAACAATTGACTTTTCAAATTAGAATAAAGGGACTAAGCTAGCTAGGAAAGTCAAACTCCACGTGAAACAGAGGAGACATCACCTATGAATATCCAAAAGGTACATGTAAATCCAAAAGTTGTAGATAAATACTGGTTTAAAATATAAAATGGCAAGCATGTGACAAAAAGAGTCTAACAGGAAGAACTGTTGTAAGGATGGTGAAACAAATATTGTGAACATCCACAGTTATGTTCTACAATAATCAATGGATTACTTTAAAGCACCATATAGCAAAGGTTTACTTTGAATTCTTCAGACACTCACTTGAATATTGGCCAATGAGCAGAGCTCTCACAATGAAATCCTCGCTTCTTCTGGCCTGTTAACACATCCCAAATGATAATGGCTTGAGGATCATCTTTTGTATCCATCAAAGGGCTAAATGACACCATATACCTACAAAGTAATAATAACAAATTTGATAACATTCACATACATTTTTCCATCATATCTGTCACACCGAGTTGTTTTCACAACATGCAAGAACATAAGAATTAACAGCACAAGAAGGCCATACCCGCTACTGAACCCGACCATACCCACTCCAAGATCTCTTTTGAATTAGCTCCTCAGTCTTCAACTCCTTATTTCAAAAATCTATTTTTCTTCTCTTTAAATACTTTGTTATACTTTAAACGTTTTCAGCCTCTTCAGAATCTTGCATGATTCAATAAAACATCCTTTTTTCTACTAGACACTAATGAAGGGTTAACCTTGTTTAGCTGTTTCTGATAAACATTAAAACCTTTACTGATCTTTTTTATTTTTATTTTAGTTTACTTTCAAGCTGTGAACGGAGAACTGTGAGCAGTAGCTTGTGTTAAAAACAAAAAAAAACTGTAGTCTGTCTGAGAAGCAAGGCCTGAAATTTAAATATCAGTTGGTTCTTGATAAAAAAAAAACTTCTATGACTGCTTTGACACCAGAGGGAAGCAGTGTGTTTACACAGAAGTTGGCTATTAACAAGGCCAGTAGCTTGGAATTGGTTCCAGTAAGTCTTAAGCAGATGGCAGGATGTTGAACCCGAAGTGGGATCCTGAGGGAAGACAGTCAGGAGAGAGAGAGAGAGAATTTGAATTGTGCTTTGGATTATGTTTTCTACGACAAAGAGTTTGGCTGTTGATGCTACAACATGAAGATCTGAAAGCTCCCTGCCTAACATCCTGTTTTCAGCTATGGGCAGTCCAGAGAACAGAAGCCAAGTATCACTAATTGACTTCTGACTGAGCTGAAGAGGTGTCCTGACCTACATCTTCAGTAGGTCAACCAAGAAACAAAGAAAACATTTGTGGAACAATGCATGATGAAAACCAGTTAAGTAATCTAGCCAGATTTATCTGATTTATTTCTTAACTGTGTTTTGTCTGTCTCTTTTGTGTTAACGGGGTTGAAAACAAAGATTAAAGCATAGGCATCCTTTGGATTACGATGCTTAATTTTGCTCTGCTAAAGTTACTATATCATTAACAAATTGTCTTTTTAACAAAGTCTTTTGTTTAAGCTACAAACGGTGTCAAGAATTGACTACTTAAAAATTTGGGATTGGTTATTCAGAAAAGTCTGGTTAGGAGCCATCTGATCAATCTTGAGGATCTTTGAAGGTTTTAATTGTACTGTGTTGCAAATGCAGAGTTAGAAAGGCTGATTTGGTTCAGCTGTTAGTCTCCATTATCGTAACATCAGCAATCCCTTTACCAGGAATCAGCCCGGTAAATCTCAATGGAATTGATTTCAATGCCTATATATTCTTCCTTACATGTGAACCAAAACTACACGCAGCACCCTAAGTGCAGATTAGCAACACGCTGTACTGTTGTAATGTGAGACTTACCCACTTCTAAACTCCAACCCCCAGCAATAAAGACCAACATTCAATTTGCCTTAATTACTTGCTGTAATTGCATTTTAATTGTGTTTCCTGGATCATAATGTTGTACATTTTTGGAGTTTCTCTTCATTTAACACGAGAGTTTGCCTTTTGATTCTTCCTATCAAAGTACAAGAATTCACATTTTGCTGTACTTAACACTATCTGGTGATAGTTTTTGCCACTTTGGTACGGTGAACAGTCACAGTCTTTTTCCCAGGACAGGGGAGTCCAAAACTAGAGTGCGTAGGTTTAAGGTGAGAGGGAAAAGATTTAAAAGGGACCACGGGGCAACTTTTTCCACGCAGAGGGTGGTGCATGTATGGAATGAGCTGCCAGAAGTGCTGGTGGGGGGTACAATTATAAAAAGTACCTAGCCAGATGCCCGTTATATGAATAGAAAGGGTAGAGGGAGATGGGGCCAAACACTGGCAAATCAGCTTGGGATATCTGATCAGCACAGACAAGTTGGACTAAAGGGTCTGTTTCCGTGCTGTATAACTCTGACTCCGTTAACAACAGGTAGACCAACCTTCTCACTGAATCCTTCCTTTTGATAGGAATACATTTTGCTGAGCATTGAGAAACATCTGCTTAAATATCTGCCTCTCGTCATCTACTGACTTACCCCTGATCAATTTTTGCAGTCACTTTAGACAACTTTCTTCATACCTCTCTAACTGAGTACAATGGCTTGAGACCAGAGTTGCTCTCCCTCAAACATAATTTGCAATTTTGCCTTAATTATATCAATGGAAAATGTATCTGAAATCCAGCTCAAATGGGGATGAAATTTGCCATCCATTGATTCTGCATGATCTGGGTTTGGGTAGCCTCAATCCAGCATGAGCATGAAACCAGCCCATCTGGTACTAACTTCTGCAGTGCCTGTGATGGCAAAAATACTAATCCCAAATATTACATGCCTGAAAAACACATTTTGCTTGGAGAAGCAACATCTTGCACTATTTGCACAAGACATCACAAAGGCTACAAAAAAAGTGATCTAACTTGTATGTGCAATTTTTCTTATCATAAAATCACAAAGTATCAACTCTGTTTTAACACACTCTACACGTAACGTGTTGACTTTACGCATTAGGAAAATAAGATATAATTATGTTTAGGGATTATGGATTGAACAATCTGCTGCAAACTGCATGAGTAGATGGTTGAAAATATTTATGACCGCAGTGTGGTTTCAAATGCAGAGTTAAGATTGAGAAAATATATATGGAGATTTATAGCTCAGTATTAAAGAAAATAGATACCTTTCACATGGCGAAAAATCGATTAGCTGGACACCTTGATGACTGAAACGCTGGATCTGCTTGAATTTCTCCCCACCCCAAAGAGCAATACCACGCTGATGAAATGTCGCTAAGTAAGTGCCTTTGGGTGACCACCGAACATATGTTTCTGTCCAACGCTGCCAACACAAACAACAAAATACAGTTAGAATCTAAACAGTTTGAGCAATGTTGGACCTGGCTCAGAAAACAGCCAAAGGAACGCTACCAAAGATTCCCTCTGTTAAGGAGCAAGCACAACAAACATTACTGCCTCAAAGATAAACATTTGCAAAGATTGAGTTACGTAGCAGTACCCCAATATCTACTGCTTACTGTTGCACTAACAAGTTCTGATTAAGACCAGCAACAAATAGCTTTAGGTATCTTTTAATATCATGGATCAAAGAACAATTTGTAGATACAAGAGCTAAACACCGATTAGTCTTGGAATCATTTACAGGTCATTAAATGAGCCATACAGCATAAGAAATCATTTGTATGTTTGTTTTTGTTGGCAGGAATTTGCAGGCTGGCCTAACACTTCTCTTTTATTCTATGAGGCAATTTTAAATAGCTTTGGATCCTTAAATCAACACAAGAAACCAACGATATTAGAAATTACTCAACCACACAACAAAAACAAACAGGAAATCAGTAAAAGTTTTGCCAAAATGCAGCTTAGTAAGTATTAAACAAAAGAATCATAGCCCACCTAACTCACCTTGTACTATGATGACAGTGGCATGTTATTATATGTAAAGGATCTGTTTCTGAATCACACAAACCCACTTCTTAGAAATAGTCTACAGCAGACAAGTATGAGAGGAAAATTGGTAGGCTAGCTCAGTGGTTAGTACTGCTGCCATTAGGGACCTGGGTTCAATTTTAGCCTCAGGTGACTATATGAAGTTTGCACGTTCTCCCACTGTCTGCATGGGTTTCCTCAGTGCTCCAGTTTCCTACCACAGTCCAGACATGTGCAGGTCAGGTGGATTGGCTGTGCTAAATTGCCTAAAATGTCCAGGGATGCGCACACTACATTGATTAGCCAAGCAAAATGTGGGTCCACGTGGATGGGGTGCTCTTTGGAGGGTCACTGTGGATGTTATGGGCCAAATGGCCTGCTTCCACACTGTAGGAATTCTATGATTCTAATAGCGCGTGTTCTGGGAACCATAACTCTACCTACCATATGTCATTTACAAATTTCTTTAACACTGCATCCTGAGATATTACTTCCTGAAAAAGTCTACTCCAGTTGCATATGAATAAATCAATACTCCTTCCAACCTAGGGATTCAGTACAAAGAATATGCTATTCAAAATTACTCTTCCTAGTGTAACAAAAGGATAATAGTCATTTTATAATCTTGGAAGCAAATTTCTCTCTCACACTGAACCCTGCTTTTCATTTTCAGCCACTTTACTCAGGTTATTCTTCATGCACGAGTCAGAGACTGTGAACAGCCTACTTCACAATATTAAGTCAATTTCAGACTCTAGGGTAGGTTAAAAAGATAGTGACTGTAACTAGCTTACCCCCTTCCAACTCAAAATGGTCAACTCAACTATGATTAGTTAACTTACTACAAATTCAAAAATCAAACCTGGGATCTTCCATCTCGCCACATATTGCTTTGACCAAAAACAAACTTAGGATGAACAACTAATCCATTTTACCAAGATTGTAGAAACACACCATAAACCAAGTACCTCCATGCAAAGGTAGGAGAGTACAAGAATAAGGAAATCTTCCTTGAATTATATTAAGTTTCCGTAGGACCACACTTGGGGGAAGAGGATAGAGTTGGTCTCCATGCCCAAGTAATTATATATTTGCCTTGGAAGTGGTGCAAAGATTTGCTCAATTGGTTCCTGGGTTAATTTGGTTGTTCTATGATAAGAAGCTGAATAAATTAAAAAACCCAAAATTTTTTACAAATTAAAAACAAAAAATAAAATTAAATAAAAATCTATAAAAACAAAGAAATAAATAAATAGAAGAAAAATCGGAATCAAAAGTCTAACAATGACCATGAATCCATTGTCAATTGACAAAGGATTTCGGCCTGAAATGTTGACTTCTCTGCTCCTCAGATGCTCTCTGACCTGCCGCGCTTTCTAGCTCCACATTTATTGATTCGGTCGAGAAAAAAAATCCTTCTGGTTCAGTAATGTCCTTCAAGGAAAGAAACAGTCATCCTTACCTGGTCTGGACTGCATGACTCCAGGCCCAAAGCAAGGTGATAACTGGTAGCAGTTTAACCTGAGGGTCACCATTTCTCAGGGAAGGGGCGAGGTGGAGAAGGAGAATCCTTCACGATAAACTCAGCCAAATGCAGGAATCGAACCCATGCTATTGGCGTTACTCTATAGTGCACGCCAGTCATCCAGCCAACTGAACTAAACTGACCCCATCTAAAGAGAATCTAACAGGCCAACGGCCCTGAAATCCTAGCAGAGATGGGGTTCAAACCCAAGCTTCCAGAGACATTGGAGCCTAAAACCAGTGCCTTAGACCACTCAACACACTACAAGGGTATCTAGAATAGGGGCACATTCTCAAAAGGAGGGTGAGGCAATAATTTAGGACTAAGGTGAAAAATTTCTTCACTCGGAGGGTTATGAAACTTTGGAATTCTCTTCCCCGGGGTGTTGTAGTTAACCCATCACAGAACATATTTAAGACTAAGGTAAATAAATCTGGGCCTCTCAAAGAATCCATGGATAAGAAAGTAGAACATAGAACATCACAGCGCAGTACCAGCCCTTTGGCCCCCGATGTTGCGCCGACCTGTGAAAGCAATCTGAAGCCCATCTAACCTACACTATTCCATTATCATCCATAAGTTTATCCAACGACTGTTTAAATGCCCTTAAAGTTGGCGAGTCTACAACTGCTGGAGTTGAAGCTCAAGATCAGTCTTGAGCACACTGAATGGTAGAGCAGGTTTGATGGACTGAATGTTCCACCCTTGTTCCCCTTTATGTTCTTAGTATGTTTTTGTGCTTTTATCTCTCTGAAGACTTTTCTCAGTGATGAGATTCTCGTAAAGTGTTAAATATAAAGCATACTTACTGCCCGTTCTTCAATGACAACTGGTTCCTTTATGTCATTCCACAAAATAGCTGTTCTATCTCCAGACTCATAGATAATGCTGCACTGATCTCGACAATCTGGGTCCTCCAACCAGTATCGAAGATTCCCCTACATCACATACGAAAGACTTAAGATTTTGGCAATAACTTATCATTTAGACATGAAGTAGGCATTAATTTTGAAATACAGTTCTAAAAAGAAAATATTTCCTTTATTACAGGCTCTACTGTTACAGCAGGCACTTTGAGACTTGTCAAAAAATGCTTTCCATGTTTATTATTTATTTATACACACACACACACACACACACGGTCAGTGTTAACAAGAATATTTTAAACAGAAGGAGGAATCATCATTTTTCATCTGCACATTACAGCGAATAAGACACCATGAATCGATCCAAGTAGGACGGAAGGGGGAAAGAGGCAGCTTCATTTGTACCATTGGAGAACTGTGCAGAGTAAAAGTATACGTGGTACTTCAAGTGCCAAAAGCCTGAAATAATATAGTTTATGTTGTCATGTTGTTACCGACATCCGGTGTATTTACCCAAATTAGGTAGCTATCTAGATAAATGTTGGCATATAGATCTGTTTTAACAAGTAAAAGTGATCATCTAACATCATTCATCTATTAGCATGGACTAGGGATCTGCTTGGTTCGATTTAGATTCAGATATTAAATAACAGGAAAGGGCCAGCAAGTTGAATGTTGAGAGATAGAAATTGATATTCAGACAAAAATAATGCAGCTACTATATGGGCTGTCTTTCTGATACCAAGGAGTATGTACGCTAGTGGCAATACAGCTCATAGTAGTAAATAGTGACAACAGCCAATGTTACTCTATACTACTTCATTAAGATTGTAAGAAAAACAGATGTTATAAGGAAGTAGAACTCTTCATTTAAAAAAGTAAAAAATCGGTTTAATATTGTGTGTGTGCACATCCACATAATAGGCAGTGAACATGCGCAGTGTCGCTGTTGTCAGCAAACATATGCAACATGGAAACCATTCTTCACATGATATTTACTGTGAATTTTGCTATCACTTACAAAATCTTTGAATGGCTGTTTCGGTGGAATTTCCCAATCATCACTGATGGTCATGTATCTGGTAGAAACACGATCAATTGATTCAAGCATAAGGAAAATGTGTACAATATAAAACAATGCTAGATAATGTTTTAGCAACTAGCAGGATAAAAAACAAAACTGTAAAACAATTAAGTGAGACAGGAAAATTTACATCACAATATATTTCTCATTTATCCCTTCCCTTTACTTCAACCTCCCGCTTGGGAATGTTCCTCCAAGCTTTGGTTGCCCTTACAAACGTGAACAATGCTAAACATATTAAAGTTCCAGCACTTTGACTCCAAATAGAAATAATAAAATTACACAAATGTCACACTTTAACACTTACTTATCAAAATCAGTAAAGAGGTTGACACGGAAAGTATGCTGCTTATCTAACTTGTATCCATCTGCATTTTTCACAGCATCAACAGCACAAGCTGGCGAACTGTATTCCAGGAAAATGTACCTACAAACAACATTCCAAATGTTAAGTGTTACTACAAAGTTTTAGGTGTAAAATTGTTATGAAACTTTATTTCTTAATTTGATAAATAGCTTGCATTGTTTGGTTAGCATATTTGAAACAAAAATTGAAGGTTAAATGCTCTGGCTGGGCTCAAAGCTTTGTCCATGTGTATTTCAAATTTTGTGTAAAATTTTGTATTTATGTAAGCATTTATCTTTGGGATAATGTTAAATCCTCCTGGTAAAAGATCTGTGCAGAACATCAAATCCTATTTTTTTGAAATCCGAATTACCGCATTAATGTATTTGCAAAAAGAAGTTGCTTTTTCCACATAATTTTGCGCACTTTACAGGACCTCGCTGCAGTTCTTGGATTGTACTTGATTGTGGCTTCAGTTCAATCTTGAAAACCTCATTCTCATTTGTAAACCTTTCTACGGGCCTTGCCGCTCCACATCTTTCACTTCCTCCAGCCTGCAACCTCTGGAGATATTGAGGCTCGTCTAATTATAGCCTCTTATGCATCTCTGACTTCAATAGTTCCACCATTCATGGCTGCATCTTCAATGGCATGGCTCCTAAATTTTGGAGTTTGCCCACAAACTTCCCATTCCTCAAGGGCTCATTAAATCTGCCTGGCCAGACGGTCACCTTCCCCACTATCATTTCACCTGATTTGGTGTCAGACTCTTTTGTAACACTCCTGAGAAATGCCTTCGGACACGTTGCAACAAAAGTACAAAACGAGCACAAGTTGTTGCATATGTACTACTGCAACAAAACAGGCGACTTTGTAGTGAAACTCTGCAATACCAGCAAGAACATTTGGAAGATAACCAAATTTATTTGGAGGGGGAAAAAAAAAAAGTGCTCCAATACACCTCTTTACAGGTTAGTTACTATGATGTAACATGATTGGGTTTAACAAATCACACTAACAGAAACGCAATCAACGTGGTTTAACAAATTGACAAATGTACACCACTGTATACCTGTACTGTGAACATACCCTTTTGTCTTTCCATCTGATTCTGGGTAAAATTCATTTGTGATTTTCCCAAACTTGGAAAATATCTTCTGGATGACATTTCGGAGTTTCTCCAATCGATCCGGTCCAACTTGTGGCACATTATCCACGACAATAACAGAGTCTATACCATCAGCTTCTTGAGGCTGGTCCTTTAAAATGTCACCCAGCAGCTCTACAAGTAAAAATGCAAAACTTACAATTAATGTGGCAGCATTTGAGTTTTTTCTTGCCCTGCTAGTAAATTGCTGGCAGAATGCAGCTTGTAATATAGTAATCAATTTCTTCCCGTCTTTTGCAAAGTGCTGCTGAATATTTCACCATTGTGTTTGCAATTAAAATGCAAGTTACAGAACAATACTGGTCGGGGTAGGTAATTTACGCCCTCATGCCCATTCAACAATATGACGACATATCCACTTCAAAATCACTTTCCTGCATTACTACCATACCTTGATGTAGAAAACGATTAATCTTGTTTTTAACATACTCAACGACTGAGCATCCAAAGCCCTATGGGGTGCAGAATTCCAAAGATGGCGTCCTCTCACCGAGGATCCATGCAATTACAGTGAGTTAACTTTGGTCCTAAACTGCAAGTGTCTTGTAATAAAGGCCAACATACTATGTGCCTTCCTAATTGCTTACTGTACCTGTAGGTTAACAGACAACAACGCACGAACAAGAGCAATCAAGTCCCTTTGAAACTCGATACATGTCAGCCTCCTCCTATTTAAAAATATTTGATGGCCCAGATCTTTCAATAGGAAGGCTGCCATTGTTGACGTGTGCACTGGATTTGCACATCAGGAAAATGCAGAAGTCCTGATATGAACCATTTCTGCAGGAACTACAGACATTGAATCTTCTGATGGGCAATGACCAGGCATCCAGAATCTCTTGAAAAAAAGTCTCCAACTCAGTCAGTTAACCATAAAACTGAGCAACTCCATCCACCCTGACCATGGCATTCCCTTCACCCAGACCTGACTCTGTCAGACACCTAACAGCACCTCCTGATCTGACCAGACTCAACATGACAACCCAAGTTCCTCTCCTGCCTTAAGCCCTCAACTGCTTACCTGCCATCTGTATCTCTCTTCCAACGAGCACCCCACATTCTCTCATACCTTACGTGTTTACTTTCTCTCAGTAGGTATTAGAGTTGCTGTCAGATATTTAAACCATGGAATACAACAGCAACTGCCATAAAAGTAGGGCATGGTTTCATCACGAAACCTAGTGCACTTGCTGCCTGCGTGATTGGCTCGACTGAACCGCACTGCTTCGGCTGCAAATTTTCCTACCCCTGAAGCTCAGATGGAAAGCCTCCTCTAAAGGCAAGTGGGCAGCTTTTAGTTAGAGCTTTGACCCAGACCAGAAATTCCAAGTTTGGATGCCTGTTCATCCTTCGAAAGTGGATAGGGTTACATTTCTGCAATGATCAAATTTTGGCTAACTGCCAGAGTCTCCTAAAACCCTTTGAAGCATCCTTGGATTTTTTCACACTTCTGCCTATTTTGGTTTCATCTACAAGCTTATAGATATTATGTTTTATTGCAACATTCAAATTATTGTGAATTGTGAACAGCTGGATACAAGCTCTAGGCTCTGCAATACCCCACTTGTCATAACGTGTCAACCCAAAAATGATTAATTTATTTCTGTTTTATGCCCATTAACCAGTTCTCAATACGTGTGATTATATTGCATCTAATCGAAAATGTTCTAAATTTTATTTCTTAACGTCTCGTGTGGGAAATAATTAAAGCCTTCCTGAAAATCTAACTGCTTCATAATCATCCGTTTCAACTCATTTTTGCTCGTCACACCCTCACACAACAAGATGGACTAATGGGCTGAGGAGGGTCAGATGGAGTTTAATTTTAGAGTAGATCTGTAGCTTGGGTTGTGGGTGTTGAGGTTGGTTAGCTCGCCGAGCTGGTTTGTTGTTCCGCAGATGTTTCGTTACCGTGCTTGGTGTTACACAACATGGTAACAAAACATCTGTGGAACAACAAACCAGCTCGGGGAGTTTAATTTAGATAAATGCGAGGTGCTGCATTTAGGCAAGGACAGGACTTGAGATAACAAGGTGTACAGCTGGATGAACACAGCAGGCCAAGCAGCATCAGAGGAGCAGGAAAGCTGACGTTTCGGGTCGAGACCCGTCTTCAGAAATAGGGGAGGGGAAGGGGATTCTGAAATAAATAGGGAGAGGGGGAGGCGGATAGAAGATGGATAAAGGAGAAGATAGGTGGAGAGGAGACAGACAGGTCAAAGAGGCGGGGTTGGAGCCAGTAAAGGTGAATGTAGGTGGGGAGTTAGGGAAGGGATAGGTCGGTCCAGGGAGGACGGACAGGTCAAGGAGGCGGGATGAGGTTAGTAGGTAGGAGATGGGGGTGGAGCTTGAGGTGGAAGGAATGGTTAGGGAGGCGTGAACGAGCTGGGCTGGTTTTGGGATGCGGTCGGGGGAGGGGAGATTTTGAAGCTTGTGAAGTCCACATTGATACCCTTGGGCTGCAGGGCTCCCAAGCGAAATATGAGATGCTGTTCCTGCAGCTTTCGAGTGGCATCATTGTGGCAATGCAGGAGGCCCAAGATGGACATGTCGTCCAAGGAGTGGGAGGGCGTTTGAAATTGTTCGTGACTGGGAGGTGTAGTTGTTTGTTGCGAACCGAGCGTAGGTGTTCCGCAAAGTGGTCCCCAAGCCTCCGAGTGGTTTCCCCGATGTAGAGGAGGCCACAATGGGAACAGCGGATACAGTATACCACATTAGCAGACGTGCAGGTGATTTCCAGAGGGACCACACTCTGTGACTCCCTTGTCTGCTCCAGACTCCCCTACAGCCCCGGCACTTTTCCCTGCAACCGGAGCAAGTGCTACACCTCCGCCGCCCCCACCAAATCCCAGGCTCTAAGAAGACCTTCCACGTCAAACAGATGTTCACCTGCACATCTGCTAATGTGGTATACTGTATCCGCTGTTCCCATTGTGGCCTCCTCTACATCGGGGAAACCACTCGGAGGCTTGGGGACCACTTTGCGGAACACCTACGCTCGGTTCGCAACAAACAACTACACCTCCCAGTCACGAACAATTTCAAACGCCCTCCCACTCCTTGGACGACATGTCCATCTTGGGCCTCCTGCATTGCCACAATGATGCCACTCGAAAGCTGCAGGAACAGCATCTCATATTTCGCTTGGGAGCCCTGCAGCCCAAGGGTATCAATGTGGACTTCACAAGCTTCAAAATCTCCCCTCCCCCGACCGCATCCCAAAACCAGCCCAGCTCGTTCACGCCTCCCTAACCATTCCTTCCACCTCAAGCTCCACCCCCATCTCCTACCTACTAACCTCATCCCGCCTCCTTGACCTGTCCGTCCTCCCTGGACCGACCTATCCCTTCCCTAACTCCCCACCTACATTCACCTTTACTGGCTCCAACCCCGCCTCTTTGACCTGTCTGTCTCCTCTCCACCTATCTTCTCCTTTATCCATCTTCTATCCGCCTCCCCCTCTCTCCCTATTTATTTCAGAATCCCCTTTCCCTCCCCTATTTCTGAAGACGGGTTTCGACCCGAAACGTCAGCTTTCCTGCTCCTCTGATGCTGCTTGGCCTGCTGTGTTCATCCAGCTGTACACCTTGTTATCTCAGATTCTCCAGCATTGGTAGTTCCTACCATCTGAGGACTTACTGAGTTAATGTTAGGGCACTGGGGAGTGTTGTTGAACACAGACTTAGGAGTTCAGATACACAGCTCTTTGAAAGTAGTAAGGTCGACAGGGTGGTGAAGTTGGCATCTGGCATGCTTGCCATCATTGCTCAGACCGCTAAGTATAGGAGTTGGGATGTCAGGTTGCAGCTGTGCAGGACTTCGGTGAGACCACTTTTGGAGCGCTGTGTACTAGAGAACTACACTTCTAGTTACTTTGCAATAGAAAGGACATTATTAAATTGGAAAAGGTGTAGAAAAGATTTCCGAGGATATTACCAGGACTGTAGGGTTTGAGTTATAAGGAGATGATGGATAGGCTGGGACATGTCTCACTGGAGTGTAGGAGGTTGAGAGGTGACCTTAGAGGTTTATAAAATCATGAGGGTCATAGATATGGTGAATAGCAAAGGTTTTCTTTCTCTCTAGGGTAGGGGAGTCCAAAACTAGATGGCATAATTTTAAGGTGAGAAGAGAAGGATCTGAGGCACAACCTTTTCACAGAGGGTGGTTCATATCTGGAATGAATTACCAGAAGAAATGGGAGATGCAGGTAGTGTACAACATTTAAAAGACATTTGAACAGATACATGACTATTAAAGGTTTAGAGGGACTTGGGTCAAAAGCAGGCAAATGGGACCTGTTTAGTTTGGGAAACCTGGTCAGCATGGAAAAGTTGGTTTGAAGGGTCTGTTTTTATGCTGTATGACACTATGATCAAAAACTCTTAAGCAGTTTGTCAAACATAATTGCCTTTTTATAAATCCATGTTGGCTCTGTCCAATGCATTATTTTCTCAATGTCCTATCATATATTTTGAGTTTTCAAGGCCAGAAGTCACATGATACCAAGTTATGGTTCAACAGGTTTATTTGAAATCACAAGTTCTGAGAGTGCTGCTCCTTTGTCAGACAGAATGAATTTTTGTTGTGAACTATATATCAATTATTTGTTTTCATGCAGCAACCTGCATCCTATTGGTAGAGCTAATAAGTTAGTCAAACTGATAAGTTACATATCATTGTAATTGTTACCTGTCACTACACATTGCACCAAACAAACTGCAAGACAGGCAGGTACATACATGTATTAACAGTTGATATCAAAGTTAGTAACCTTGAGTTCCAGGATAGAACTAGAACTGGCTTATGATAGGGACTGTTAAACATTACCATTGTACAACAGTAAAGATATCTGACTAGGCCTTTTACCATTTATAATCGTTGGTTAATGTACAGGAAAAAGAAATACAAATAAAAAAATTTAGGGAACAATTTTTTCAGCTTTTCCAGGTGATCAAAATCAGTCCAAGAGACATCGACCATGATCATGTATGAACTTCACTCACAGACAGGAATAAAAATATTAAGTTCAATTTAAATAGATAAAATAGTAACTAGCATTGGACCTACAAACGTACCAAATAAGAGTATGACTGAAAAAAAAAATCAAATAAGCAGCTTTGGTTAAGGTATTATGTTTCAATTTTACACTGAACAATCTCAATAAGAAATGTACAAAGCTCTGGCTAAAATTAACAGGCCTAATGTATTCTGAGATTTTAATTCCTGAACATTCAACAGACCAGAGATCACGAATATAACTCAGTTCGCAGAACTGTTGTGGCAATGTAAAACTGAATTGCGCAGGAGCCAGGACTTCAGGAGATGAAAATAGACAGCGTCTGCATTTAGTTAGGCTGGCCCAATATTTTTCAGCATGGAACAGGACTACTTGAACATACACTTGTTAAGAGTACAAACATAGGGGTTTAAATTGTAAATGAATCCACACTGATGGAGACAAAGACGACATAATTGGGAGCAATGACAATTTCCAAAAGGTTTAAACAAAGTCTAAAGTTTGTTGACCAATATTGCTTTAATTATTTAGTAGAGAACTGGGACAATTAGAGCTTTTAGGCAAGTCTCTAGCAAGACCTCATCTTGACTACTGTGTATAAATTTTGATTTTTCCCCAGGGAAGCTCACTGCAACTCAGGAACTACAGTAAAAGGCAACAAGAAGGAGACACAACCTAACTACTTGTATCTTAATGAAAATAAACTTCATGCCTCAGGTTTGGATTCACTGGCGATGCACAAAGGGAAAGTTTCAGAGAAAGTAATACTCAGATTACTTTCTATAGCAGGGCAATCTGACTTGAGCCAAATGCGCGCAAATAGGACTTGTTTAGTTTGGGAAAAGACAAGTTGGCCCCCCGAATAATAATATTCAGATTAAAAGAACCCCTCCTTAAATTGAAACAGTGCAGACTTAGAGGCAACCCAAGAGAGAGACAAAATAATGAGCAGGATGGATCGTATGCCTGATGATAGATTGGGCCAGACGAGGCGTGAAACATGTTAACACACAGAAATAGGGGCAAGCTAGTGTTAAGCAATTTATTTTCAAAGAGAGTAATGAACTTTCAGAATACACTTCCTGCCAGCGCAGATTCTCTGCCTGCTTTCAAAACTGTTTAATTTATACGTACAGGAGGTCCCCGATTTGCCAATGTCAAATTTACAAACACTCATATTTACGAATGCAGGCTCACAGATGGGTGTATTAAAATTAATTTTAGAGACTTACATATGTTTTTTCCTACTCACGAACAGCTATTTTATATCGCCCTGCATTGTGTTCCAACTTGCATATAATCGACTTATGAACAGACTCAAAGAAACCTGTTTGCAACTTGGGGACTACCTTTATTTTTAATATCATTTGATCTTGTTTTGATTTTGAAAGACTGAGTTCAAAACAGAGGGAAAAAATGTCACAGGAAAACCAAGACCATTGATTGCTAAGAAACTATTGTTAGGAATTATCTACAAATTAGTGTCAAATTCAAAAAGCATATTTATAAACAAGTAGCTGTATGTGGGGTTAAAATCAATAAAATTAAGGTAAGTAATGTCAAGTCTTAAAGTTAGGCCTTTAGTGACTTAAAGCAAAGACTTCATTTCATTCCCAATACTCCACTGGGATTCAAAGTCCCTAGCATCATGGGAAGGTGATGGCCTAGTGGTACTAATCGCGAGGATGTAATGTTCTGGTGACCCGGGTTTGAATCCCACTGCGGCAAATGGTAGAATTTGAGTTCAATAAAAATCTGGAATTAAGAGTCTAATGATGACTGTTGGAAAAATCCACCCTTCAGAAGAAGGGTCCTGACCCAAAACGTCAGCTTTCCTGTTCCTCTGATGCTGCCTGGCCTGCTGTGCTCCTCCAGCTTCAAGCTATGTTATCTCGGACTCCCCCATCGGTAGTTCTCACTATCATAGACACTTCCAATGTGTGCAGGAAGCTGTCCAGCTGCAGCTACTGGCCAAACACCTTTCAGAGCTGGTGCAAAAGGTAGCATTTCGTATGTACCACAGTGAGTCTAAGATTTTCATGAACAGCATGTTGAGGTGGTAGCGCACCATGGATAAAGAATGAACAAGCATAAAGGGACAGGTGACCACCAGGCAGAGTAGAGTAAGGCAAGTAGCGCAGGAGAGCCCTGTACGCTCAACACCAACTGCCCCGTCCCACCCCACCCATACCATTTTCGATAACATTGGGGGACGACTTCAGGAGATAGCATTGGGAGCCAAGTCCATGGCATCATTGGTTATTCTGGTACACAGACAGTAAAGTAGAAGAATAGGAGGGCTATAACGATTGGGGATTTAACGGTGAGGGGAATAGACAGGTGTTTCTGCAACTGCAGACTGGTAAGTAAAGGCATTAAGCAAGCAGAGATGCATGCAATATGGGTACAGCTTTAATCATAGGTGTTTTTAATTAATATAAATTGTAGAAACTAAAGTAGCAAAGATAGCAAATGATATTGTGAAGATTTTCCTACAATTGCATGTGACCAATAGATTGAGGAACCAACCAGAAAACAGGTTATTCTAGAAAGAGCAGTGTAATGAGAAAGGATTAACTACTAATTTTGTTCTGTGGGATCCCTTGAGGAATAGCAACCATTATATGGAATAATTATTCATGAAGTTGGAAAGTGAAGTGGTAAAATCTGAAACTAGGTTCCTGAACCTAAATAAAAGGGAACTGAGGGTATGAAGAGTAAATTGGAAAGGATAGACTGGAGAACCTTATTAAGAGTACTGTGGACAGGAAATAGCTAATGTTTAAAGAACATGCCCATGAATTCCAACAAGTATTCATTCCTGTCTGGTGTGAAAATACAAGAATAAAGGTAGCTCAACCACAGTTTACAAATGAAATTAAGAACAGCATTAGGTCAAAAAAGACAAAATTACTCGAGAAAGGAACAAGCCCAAGGATTGGTCGCATTTTAGAATTCAGCAAGGGGATAAAATGTTTGATCAAGAAGGGGAAAGAGAGTCTGGGAGTAAAATTGCAGGGAGCAAGAAAACTGACTGTAAACATTTCTATAAATTTGTAAAGAGGCAAGATTAAAGACAAATGCAGGCTTCTTACAGTAAGAGTCGGGGCAGCACAGTGGTTCAGTAGTTAGCACTGCTGCCTCACAACACCAGGGACCCAGGTTTGATTCCACCCTCAGGCGACTGTGCAAATTCCACACACATTCTCCCCATGTCTGCGTGAGTTTCCGCCAGGTGTTCTGGTTTCCTTCCACAGCACTGCTGCCTCAGTGCCAGGGACCCAGGTTCGATTCCAGCCTCGGGCGTCTGTCTGTGTGGAGTTTGCACATTCTCCCCGTGTCTGCGTGGGTTTCCTCCGGGTGCTCCGGTTTCCTCTCACAGTCCAAAGATGTGCAGGTTAGGTGGATTGGCCATGCTACATTGCCTGTAGTGTTCAGGGAGGTGTGGGTTAGGTGGGTTGGGTCTGGGTGGGATGCTCTGAGGTTTGGTGTGGACTTGTTGGGCCGAAGGGCCTGTTTCCACACTGTAGGGATTCTATGATCACAGCCCAAAGCCGTGCAGGCTAGATGGACTGGCCATGCTAATTTGCCCACAGTGTGTTCAGGGATAAGTAGATTAGGTGTGTTAGCCGTGGGAAATGCAGGGTTACAAGGAAAGGGTAGGGGGATGGGCATGGGTGGGTGCTCTTTGGAGGGTTGGGCCAAAGGGCCTGTTTCCATACTGTGGGGATTCTATGATTCAGTGAAATTATTTTAGGGAAGGCCGGTAAATTGACAGGACCTGAAAATGCCAGATTGCTATAAAAGACTTAACAGAACATTTGGAAAACATTAACAGGATTGGACAAAGCAAGCATGGGTTTATCAAAGGCAATTCATGTTGAACAAATCTACTAGAGTTTTGTTGAGGATATAGCTTGTAGAACATACTAGGGAAAAGCACTGGATGTGGCATGTTTGGATTTCCAGAGGCTTTTGATGTGCCAGATCAGGGGTTAGTGGGCGAAATTAAAGCACACAGCACCAGGGGTAATATATGAGAAGGGTGAGAATTGGTTGACATAAACAGATGGTTGGCATAAACTGATTTTCACTTGTGGTGTCAGACAGTGACTAGTATGGCATTCCAAGGATTAGTCCGTGGGCTCCAGCCTATGACTTTGATGGAGGGAACAAAATTCAATGTTTCTAGGTTTGCTTATGAGAAACTTGGACAAGATTCACAGTTGTTGAAATCATCTTGAAGCCTCCTTACAAATGGAGTACATGATCAAATACGTGGCAGATGCAGTACAAAGTGGCTAAATGTCAAATTATACTTCTCTATACGCAAAACAGAACGAATGAGTATTCTTTAAATGGTGTCATATTGGAAGTGGGAATTAACAAAGTAATCTGGGCACCGTTGAGTGTCAGTCAAAGAAAGCAGACTGGCAGGTAGAGCAAGCAATTAGGAAGGCAAATGGCATACAGGTAGCCCCCCCAGGTTGTGAACAGGGTCTCTAAGGGAGCTATTCATTCCCAAGTACAGGAAATGTTCATATGTTGGATCTTTAAAATTATATCCCTGTACAAAATCACATCCATTCTTAAGTCAGACCCTCCCTGTAAATGGCCTTCACTGCAAGAATGGAGTTATGACAGTTGTACAGAGCCTTGTTAAGACTGTACTAGGGACGCTGCATGTAGTTTTGGTCTCCCTACCTAAGGATATACTTGTCACAGACAAAATGCAGTGGAGGTTCACTAGGCTGATGCTCAGAATAGCAAGACTGTTCTTTCATGAGAGATTAGTTCAACTGGCCCTGTATTCACTTGAGTTTAGAAAAGTGAGAGAAAATCTGATTGAAACATAAAATTCCAGCAGGGCTATACAGACCAGAGGATGTTTTTCTCTTGGGAGTCTAGAATCAGGAGGTCACAGTCTCAGGGGTAGGCCAATTAGGACTGAGTAGAGGAAAAATCTCTTCACAAACTTATTTTTTCCCTTTACAAGAGCTAACAATCATTGGCTACATTAACTAGGTAAAAGATTTAAAAGAATGTTGCAATAGTGGAATAGTGTGACTTGAGAAAGAGACCGTGTGCTCTCCAACCTCAACTGGAGCACAAATAACTGAATTATGACATTAGGCATACTTTTTAAAACTATATATTCTCAGATTATTGGAAAAACTCAATGACAACTGAAGATTAAAATAGTTCTGAGGAAAGGTCACCAGACCTGAAACTTTAACTCTGATTTTCCCTTCACAGATGCTACCAGACCTGCTGAGCTTTTCCAGCAACTTCTGTTTTTGTGACAACTGAAGGTTGATTGGCAGTGCTCATAATTTTGTTCCTTGTATGAGTGGCTAGCAAAGTTAACATGCAGCTGCAGCAAGCAACCGGAACAGCAAACAGCATATTGGCCTTTATTGCAAAGAGATTTGAATTGAACAATAAAACTTTGCTACATGGTACATGGCTTTGGAGAGACCACACCTGGAATACCATCAACAGTTCTGGTCTCTATATCCAAGGAAAGGTATTAGTAATCAGCTTGGCTCCCAGACGTGTTGTCCCGAATAGATTGGACTGAATAGATTGGGCTGATATACCCACGTGTTTAGAAGAAGAGCCTGAGAATTTGTTTTATGTTGAATTGCCTCTACTTAAAGCTTAAATGTCTAAAAATCCAAATGATTAAAATTTAGCAGGGTGTTAAAACCTAGTTTTGAATTAAACATCAGTTTGGTGGTCTGGAGGAGGGAGAAAATACCTCAGGACCAGGGGCTGATCAATTAGAACTTTGATGAGGAAAAATGTTCTTCACCCAAATGGTCATGAATCTTGAGAATTCTTGATCCCAGAGGGGTGTGATACTTCAGCATTAAACTATGTTTAAGGTTGTGGTAGACAATTTGGGTTCATCATGGAAATAAGCTGAAATTGGTAAAGAGGACAAGTCAGTGGAGTTGAACCGATCAATTACGCTCATTGAATGGTGAAGCAGACTTGAGGGCCTTATAAGTCTCTGTTTTAATTCATTGATAGAGGCAATTTAATTTTACGCCGGTTTGCATGCTTTTATAAAGATATCTTTATAAAAATATCTTCAACATTAACATCCCTATCTAGAACTACCATATTACACATTTCAGGTTTTCCAGAAGAACATTTTGAAGTTGATAATCTTTCAGAGCCTCTAGGCTAATGCTTCCTTGCGTTTGGGGGAATGTTGTACTGATGGAGGTGATGTCTTTCAGAACAGACATTAAATCAAGGTTAAGTCTGTCCTCACAAAAAGATCCACTGCAATATCCAAAGAAAAGCTGGGGATTTGCCCACCTTCTCAGTCAACGTTTACCTAGTAACCAACATGAGGTCACTTTTCTAATTTGCTGTTTATAAAAGTTTTTCACAGCACAAACTGACTGCCACACTTGCTCAGCAGTGACTGCACTTCACTGGCTGTAAAGTATATTGGAACACCGTGTAACTATGACAAGTGCTATACAAATGCAAAACATTTAAGCTTCACTAACCAGTAACATACATACTATTTAAAGATAGTCATAAGCAGATTCCTGAAAGCAAGTCAGATGTCATTTGATGTACACCATAGGAGAAAACATTTATGAAAAGCAATCATGTTATCATGCTTACAAATGCAAACCCTTTGAAAGGCTTGAATTCAAGTTGGGTATATTCAGTTGAGAAATTCAAACTTAACTATTATCAAAACATTCAAGAGAGGTTTCAAAATAAAGTTCCATTTATTAATGGAGAAAACGCAGAGTTAACATTTCGGGTCCAGTGAACCAGACCCGAAACTTTAACTCGGTTTTCTCCTTCACAGATGCTGCCAGACCTGCTGAGCTTTTCCAGCAACTTTGTTTTTGTTCCTGATTTACAGTATCCGCTGATCTTTTGATTTTCATTTATTAATGCCAACTTCCGAGGCCTGCAGCATATCAGCCATGATTTCATTGAAGGCATGGCGGGCATGAGGGGCTGAATAGCTACTCCTGCTATTTCTCATGTGACACAAGTCCCGTAATTACTGGACAAGACTTTTTTTCTAGGAAAATATCACCCAAAATATTGCCATTCATCTTATGTCATGAAGGTTATTCTCAAAGGTTTCCTTTTAAAATTGTGGTGCATCTTGCGATCCAATAAGTAACATAGGTCGATATTGCATAAACATGAGCAACAGAAGCTACAATCATTTACATCGGAAATCTCCTCCAACCTCTCCACGCAACTCATCGATTGTGTCTAAAGTTAATGTCAAAGGGTGGAAACTAGAAAGCCGACAAGATGATAGACATGCTGTGTGTGTAGAAATTGACATTTTGGATGAGTTAGCACTAGCGGTGATACAAGGTAAAGGCAAGGACAGATGATGTAAAAGGGGTTCCTGTGATCTACAAGATATAGCCTTGAAGGTGAGAATTAACCAGGACATTGCGTAAACAGACTATCTGATTCAGTCCAAGGGGTATAGGCAAAGAGAAAAGTATTACATTTCAAGAGAGGACAAACAGAATGGGATGGGCCTTTCAAAATTCATGTGGAGATGATCCAGGCTCACTCTCAAACATGCATTGGTTAAGCCATCTGACAATATAGAAGTGGGTATAGAGTTGAGAATACTACTTGCATACAAAATAACGTCAACGAGGAACAATCTGTTAATGAGAAAACCAAGTTGCCAAAAGTGAGGGCATACAAAGTGACTGTGGGGACAAGCAGAAATAAGGCTGCAGATACATCTCTGTCCCGATGTATGAACTAAACTATGGGAATCCTACAAAGATCACTTATAATCTCAGATACAGCACCAGAGGCAGTACAAGATGGTGCAGGGTAGGAAACGTTCAGGGTCTGTGCCCATTCACTCCTGCTCCTGCTCCTCTGGATGGCCACATTCTTCTTTGTACTTTTAGTTTTGTTTCGTTTCTTCATTTTATCGTTTCTCTTTTGTACCAAAGTTTACCTTTTCTTTTCTGCAGATACAGTGAAGGTGGTTGTGAGGGCCTGCTGCGGCATCGGCAGCGTGGCAGATCTGGATGTTGGAAAGTTGCCCGAGTGGCCACAGTTTTATCAAAGGCTTCGTTGTCGGTGGGCCTGATCCGTTCCTCCTTGTGGCAGCATGATGGCTTCAGACAGTGACTGGTATGGCAACAGGTTCAGCATTGGCGACTTGGTGGGTCTGGTCTATCCCTCCTTCCTGTGGCATCCACGCAGCAGCTTCAGTGTTGGCTTCGGCGGTGGCAACATGGTAGGTCTGGTGCAGAAATCCTTGCTTTAGTGACCCCAGGGGCAATGTCCCATAGCCAATCCATAAGCCCAGATTGCCATGGAAGGGAAAAAAAGATGAACTTTGTCCTAATTTTGTCTCAATCATTTCTTTTTATAATTTCTGTAATTAAAATGGCACATAATTGTGGAAACTTATACACATCTCACCGAATTTTTGTAAATACAAGTGACAGTAAATTGCTATTCTATTCAGGCATCCTGCTCCTACTTCTCACATTATTAAGTATCATAAATACCATAATTACCGAACAGGGTGATCTACCCACAGACAGCTAAATAGGAACAATGATAAATAACACACCAGTGTTGCAGTCAGATAGCACTTGCAACTTTAGAACGTGTGTCTCTGAGACACAATCAGTTGGACAGAATGGGAATTAGAACAGCTGAAAGGATGCAAGCAGAGGGTGAGATTACATTCTAATCTCAGTAGCATATGCCTTGATGACAGGAATTAGTAGATTTTCTGCGAATAGCTGAAAAGCACCAATAAAATATAACTAAGATAACAAGGTGTAGAGCTGAATGAACACAGCAGGCCAAGCAGCAGAAAAGCTGACTTTTCGGGTCTGGACCCTTCTTCAGAAATGGAGGAGGGGAAGGGGATTCTGAAATAAAGACAGGGAGGGGGAGGTGGATGGAAGATGGATAAAAGGAACAGATAGGTGGAGGGGAGGCAGGCAGGTCAAAGAGGCGGGGATGGAGCCAGTAAAGGTGACATCCCCGCCTCTTTG
>JAHRHZ010000023.1:52190949-52216661 GCA_024137785.1 Ginglymostoma cirratum
AGAGAGAGAGAGAGCGTGCATCTGTGAGACAGAGAGAGAAAGGGTGAGCGTGCATCTGTGACGCAGAAAGGGAGCGAGAGTGTGCCTGTGAGGCAGAAAGGGAGCAAACGTGTGCGTGTGAGGCAGAGAGGGAGCGAGCGTGCACCTGTGAGGCAGAAAGGGAGTGAGCGAGTGATCGATCGTGGGCCTATGAGGTAGAGAGGGAATGATCGATCGATTGATCGCGATCCTGTGGGGTGGAGAGGGGGCGAGCGAGCAATCGATCGATCGCATGCCTGTGGGGCGGAGAGGGAGAGTATGTGTCTGTGAGAGTGTCTGACACTCTGTGTGTGCCTCAGAGAGAGAAAGTGTATACGTGTGCTTGTGAGGGACAGAAGGAGAGAGTGAGCATGTGCCTGTAAGACAGAGAGAGAGAGCACGTTTGCCTGTGAGACAGAGACAGAGAAAGAGAGTGTGTGCACCTGCGAGACGGACGGAGATCGTGGGCCTGCAAGACAGAGAGAGTGTGTGTGCCTGTGTGTGTGTGCTTGTGAGGAAGAGAAGAAGAGGGCAAGCTTGTGCCTGTGAAAGACAGTGAGCAAGCTTGTGCCTGTGGAGTGAGTGAGTGAGTGGGTGCCTGTGAGCGAGAGCGAGAGAGTGCACACGCGCATGTGTGACAGCAAGTGAAAGAGAGAGAGCGAGCATGTGCCTTTGGGACAGAGACAGACAGGGAGCGAGCTTGCGCCTGTGAGACAGAGAGGGGGTGAGCAAGCGTGCGCATGTGAGGCAGAGAGGGAGTGAGCGAGCGTGTGCCTGTGACAGTGACTGTCTGTGTTATGCCTGTGAGAGAGTGTGTGTGTGCCTGTGAGGGTCAACGAGAGAGTGAGCGTGTGCCTGTGAGGAAGGGAAGGAGAGAGCAAGCTTGTGCCTGTGAGGTAGAGTGAGTGAGCGCATGCCTGTGAGACAGAGAGAGCTTGTGCCTATGAGACAGAGAGGGAAAGAGAGAGCGAGCGTGTTTGCCTGTGAGAGTGAGACAGAGTGTGAATGTTTGCCTGTGAGACAGAGAGAGAGAGAGAATGCAAGTGTGTGCCTGCAAGACAGATAGAGACTGTGTGTGCGTCTGTGAGGAAGCGAAGGAGTGAGCGAGCATGTGCCTGTGAGAGAGAGTGAGAGTGAGCACGAGCGCACCTGTGAGGCAGAGAGGGAACACGAGAGAGAGTACGCTTGCCTGTGTGAGAGAGAGAGAGAGGAAAAAAAAAGACAGTGCCAGTGGCAGAGAGAGAGAGAGCGGTAGAGTGCTGGTGCCAGAGAGAGAAAGAGAGAGCAATTGTGCCTGAGAAAGAGTGCGAGCACGTGCCTGTGAGAGAGTGATAGAGTGAGCGCATGTGTGCCTGTGAGAAAGAGAGAGAGAGAGAAGGAGCATGTTTGCCTATGAGAGAGAGAGATACAGCACACTTGCCTTGTGAGAAAGAGAGGGAATGTGTTTGTCTGTGAGAGAAAGAGAGAAAAAAAGACAGTGCCTGTGCCAGAGAGAGAGCGGCAGAGTGCCGGTGCCAGAGAAAGAGAGCGGCAGAGTGCCCGTGCTACACAGAGAGAGGGAGGGAGAGTGCCTGTGCCAGAGAGAGAAAGAGAGAGCAATTGTACCTGAGAGGGAGTGTGAGCGCATGTCTGTGAGCGGGCTTGTGCCTCTGAGAGAGTGATAGAGTGAGCCGTGTGTGCCTGCGAGAGAGAGAGAGAGAGCACGTTTGCCTGTGAGAGAGAGAGAGAGCAACAGCACATTTGCCTGTGAGAGAGTGAGATTGTGTACCTGGGAGTGAGGCAGGGGAAAGTGCATGTCTGGGACTGAGAGGGGGAGACCGCGTGTGTGGGTGTAGTGGGGGGAGAGGGTGTGTGTGGGTATTGGGGGAGAGCGCATGTCTGAGAGTGAAGGTGGAGCATGTGTCAGAGAGAGAGAGCGCAATTTTATGCATGAGTGTGAGTGCGCGAATAAGCATGGGCGAGTTTTTTTTATTCATTGACGGGATGAGTGCGTCACTGGCTAGGCAGCATTTATTGCCCATCCCTGATTGTCCAGAGGGCAGTTCAGAGTCAACCACATTGCTGTGGGTCTGGAGTCACATGTAGGCCAGACCAGGTAAGGATAGCAACTTCCTTCCCTAAAGGACATTATTGAACCTTATCCCCACTTGATGTTTCCCGCACATTAGCCAATTCTCTATTCATACCAGTATATAACCTCCAACATCGTAGGAAGTCTTATGACTTAACCTTTTGTGAGGTACCCTGTTGAATGCCTTCAGGAAATTCATGTTTAATATTGCGCCAAACCCAAACTCAGGCAGCAGCTGCTGGGTTTTTTTGCCGAAGAGGAATGAGAAGCTCATAAGAAGTCTGCTTTTTCAAAGACTGGCAAAGGAGCTACTTTAGCTCAAATAGAAACCACAAGTATTCAAAATGCTCAGCAGGTCTGGAGACAGCTGTGCAGAGAAACCCCTTGCCAAAATTTGTGAAGACTGTGATTCTGATGTGTTGAATCTGTTTATCTCTGCAAATGCTGCCTTGTCTGCTGACCATTTCAGTCATTTTGTGTTCAGATTTCAGATTTTCAGCATCAGCTGTAATTTGCTCTGCTGTTTTGTATTCCAGGCTGGGGCTTGAAAATGTGATTAGTTTAAATTTAAGATGAAAATATATTTATCACTTAATGCTAAAAGTAATTTTTCTATTGACAAAGCCCATGTATTTTGGGTGTTGGTGTCCAGATGATACATAGGTCGGTCCGGGTTCCAATGAATTGTAATCAACTCAAAACGTTAACACTGCTTTCTCCCTACAGATGCTGCCAGACCTGTTAAGTTTCACCAGGAACTTCTGTTTTTGTTTCAATAAAGTGGAGCTGGTTTCATAATATGAATGACTAAGTTTTGTGTAATTATCTATTAAAGCTGTAGTTTTAAAGTTTATCATGTTGAAACTTGAGCTTTCAATAGATTTATAAATAGATGTATGGAGAGCAAAACCCAAAAAACTATTGCTATGACAATATAAAACAGTTTTTTCCTGCAATGACCCTTGTTCCCAATTCTGGGCAACCGAAGGATGGGGAGATGGAGGAACGGAAATAGGAGATGCACCAGGACCCATAATTTTTCTCTGACCCTGTTACAGTCAAGCTTTTAGACATCACTCTACTATCTCCTTATGTGGCATAGTATCAAATTATGTTTGACAATGCATCTGTGAAGTGCCTAAGGATCTTTGAACAGCGCTATATAAATGCAAGAAGTCAGTTAATTCTGTGTTTCCTTTAAATTTGACTGAAACCACAATTCTTGGTAGTTTTGACTGAAGTAAAATCTACTTTTGTATTCTGTTCACCTGGTTTCTTACTGCTTTGTAATAACATAAAAATAAAGGAAGTCACATTTAAATGGTATTCTGTCTGTCTTGGGCTTTCAATTTTTTGTGGTGGTGGGAAAGGAAGGGATGATTGGGAAATGACTAAGTCAGGCCCACTACACGACATGTTGATAATCATCATATGACTGTAATTTTATTGGTGGTAATTTTGTTTCTTAAATTTCCAAAGAAAGATGAAGTGGCAGGTCAGGCGATTTTTCTATGAAATAATTTATTTTTGATTGAAGTTTACCAAACAAAAATGTTTGTACAACCAGTGCTGTTGCTGTTTCAGGATAATGGAATTATGAGCCATCTATTTGGGAATCCAAGAAACCTTGGAACAGAAGCATGGGAGGAAGCAACTGTACGATGTGGATGGCTGTTGGGGATCCAAAATATGCTGCAGCATGAAGCTGTAATTGAATTTCTCTATAAATATGGTAATCCCTTCATTTCTTTGTTGTATGCAAACAATTTCTGTTGTAAATATTGAGATTAATAAAGAGTCTTGGGTGAATGATTGATGGAGAGTGAAAATCTGAAACTTACAGGAAAAATTATAGAGGGGTAATTCCTTCTCTTTTGGAGTCGGTCAGCTCAGTTGGCTGGTTTGTGATGCAGAGTAATGTCAACAGCGTGAGTTCAATTCCTCTACTGGTTAAGGTCACGGTGAAAGTCTAACTTCTCAACCTCATCCTGGAACACATCTCCCCTAAGATATGGTGACCCTCAAGTCAAACCACCCCCTGGTTATCTGTCTAATGAGAGAGCAGCCTTATGGTTGGCTGGGAGATTATGGTGCCTTTGCCTTTACCTTTACCATTTTGTTTCTGTGCAGATTGAGGAGGCTATCTCTGCAAACTTATTCCAACCGTGGAACCTTTTATATTTGTCCCTGAGATTGTAAACTATTATCTATTTTTCTTCTGTCATGTTATGATCCCTGCTAACTTTACTGCAGGACAAATCAGATCCCAAAGTGAAACTTGGCTTGTTAGATCATTTTTTGTTTTTCTATGATTTAACCTAGTGGTTTTTCTGTGAAACATTAGCACATAAGGCTGTAGATTTGATTTCAACAATAATACAGCAATTTATTATACAGAAGAAATAAAAACAAAAGAAAACATTCTCTCCTAGTAATATTCAGTTTTAAACATTTCAAAACACACGGCAAACCAAAATCCCATCCACTCTCCAGCATTATCAATTTACAGTTCTCACCAGCCAGAGAAATTTCCCTTCCCAATGAAATCTGTAGGTTTGATGAAATTCCTCAGTTTTCTGACCTGTGAGCTGTGAAGTCTTATCCTTCTGTCCTCACATTACTAAGATATTGGACATTGTCAGCTTGGAATAACCATTGCAGATTTATAAAAAATACTGCTGGTTTGGAAGTTTCAGAAACTAAATTCTTTCTTTGAGGTAACTTAGTTCCTAACTGATCTGAACAATCTCGTTTTTCTAGGTGAGACTATACTGTCAATTGACTTTAGTAAGGTCCTCTATGAACTGAACCCCAAAAGTTTTCCGCTATCTGGGCTTTTCTAAGCTAAAATTAGTCTTTGATTATTCCAAACCCAAAAGCAATCAAATGTATTTCAATGCTTTTCTTCCCCAGTTGTATACCCCTGAGGTGTAAACAAACATCCATTCACGCTCCAGGAGGTCTTCAGATCATCTGTTCACTGAATCATACTGGTTTAAAATCATAACTCTGAAAATACTGACCTGATTAATTTTTAAACCCTTTCCCAAAAATAGATCAGCACTTTACTTCACTGGTTTGAAATCGTACAAAGAAAATATATCAATATATATAAATCACTTTTCACACAATACAAACTTGCAAGAACTGTTTCTGAATTTTCACAAGGATTTAATTATTTGTGTTTTAGCCAGCATTGTTTTTAAAGTTTGGGTCAGGCCTGTGTTTTGATTATATCACTGAAACTGCTTGATTAACTAGTTCTGTAAACCTTTATTTCTATTGAGTTTGCCCCATGTTAAATTGTGAAATGGGTTTTACATCATGGGTGGCAGCAGGTTAATGAAGTCTGTGTGTGTGCATTAATGTGAGATTTCCGCATCACAACTTTTATAAGGATGACTCCATTCGAGGAGTTTGGATTTTTATTTTATCTGGGAAATTGCTATATTGTCCTGTTCCTAATTTCAGCAAAAGATAACATTTACTTTCTCCTTTTTGTTAACAGATTGTATTGATGAGATTATAAGGCTTCAGAAGGACCCGAGTATATTTGTGGCCTCAACAGCTAGTCAACTTTTAGCAAACATTTTGTCTTTCTCTTTACAATGTTCCAAGCATGCTGCTCTGGGAAATAGCAGCACAGTCCAGTTATCTAACAAAGTTACAGTTTTGCATTCTACTAATTGGCCAGATTGTATCTGTGCAATTACTGGTCACATTGAAGATTTCCTGAGGTCTGATATCACTTCCAATGTCCAACAGGCTCTGAAACTACTATCCAAGGTGTCTGGAACCAGGCATCCTGTTGCCATGATATTGCTGTGGCCTAAGATAGAAGAAAGTATAAAGTTACTTTTAAAGGGTGATCTGACTGGAATTGGTCAACCCTTAGCAGAGCTTTTCTTGAATGTATCCAGGTAAGAGTGGAATAACTAATAACAATGTAATGAAAGCAAAGTATTCTGAATTATAAAGAAACTTGCTATCATGTGTACAGAGAGAAAGAGTTAATATTTTGAGTCCAATATGATGTCTGTAGTCTCTCTACAGATGCTTGCTGACATGCTGAGCTTTTCCTGAATATTTTCTGTTTGTTTTTCAGAGCTATTTCATGTTCTTTTGTCATCATAAATAAATCAGGTGAAATTGTGATTAGCAGGCTTGCTGCATTACAGTAAATTGCAATTTATACACCGCCTTTACTGTAGTAAGACATCCCAAACCACATCTGAGCATTATAAGCATAATTTGATGCTGAGCTACATAAGAAGTTATTAGGGAAGATAAAATGCTTGTTAAATGGATAGGTTTTAAGGACAGAGATGGAGTGAGATAATATGAATTGATTACATTTCCAGTTGGATTAATTTTTAAACAGAAAATCATGGTAAGTAATGTCTTAAACTTGTCGGGGGTGGAGGCAAGGCTGGGCACACTGAAAAGCTTAGAGTCTCATGTTCGTGAATTCATTTAAATTATGAAGCAAAGTTGTCTCCTGTCTCCTGCTGTGATGCCACTTGGAGTTACTTGAATCATATTGTGCATGTTCCTGTGAGTGATTCCAGTTCTAGAGCATAAAAACTGAAGCTCTAGCCAAGTAGTTTGGAGAAATAACGAAAAGTGTTATTAATAAATTTACCTGAGTTTATTTTGTGAATCAAGCCAAGAGAATGTGGTCTGGCAACATTTGAGTGTGCAGTACATAAAGCTGGATAAATCCCCAGTCTGGATCAGGTGTATCCTATAAATTTATGGGAAGCTAGGGAAGTGATTGCTTGGCCCCTTGCTGAGATGTTTGTACCATTGATAGCCACGAGTGAGGTGCCGGAAAACTGGAGGTTGGCTAACATGTTGCCATTATTTAAGAAAAGTGGGAGGGAAAAATTAGGGAACTGTAGACCAGAGAACCTGATTTAAGTGGTGGGCACGATGTTGGAGAGGATTCTGAGGTACAAGATTTACATGTTTTTGGAAAGGCAAGAACTGATTAGGGATTGTCAACATGGATTTGTGTGAGAGAAATCAGGTCATAGTAACTTTAATTGAGATTTTTGAAGAAATGACGAAGAGGATTAATGAAGGCGGGGGTAGACGTTGTCTAAATGGACTTCGCTAAGGCGTTTGAAAAAGTTCCACGTGGTGAAGTGCTTAACAAAGTTAGATCACATGGAACATAGGGAGAACTAGCATTTAGATACAAAATTGGCTCAAAGGTAGAAGACAGAGGGTGGTGGTGGAAAGTCGCTTTTCGGACTGGAGGCCTACGACCAGTGGTGTGCTGCAAGGATCGGGCTGGGTCCACTGCTTTTTCTCATATAAATGATTTGGATGTTAATACAGGAGGAATGGTTAGTAAGTTTTCAGATGACACCAAAATTGGTGGTGTAGAGGACAGCGAAGAAGATAACCTCTGAGTACAACAAGACCTTGATCACATGGGCCGATGAGCCGTGCATTGGCAGATGGCGTTTAATCTTGATAAATGTGAGGTGCTGCATTTTGGTAAGGCAAATCAGGGCAGAATGTGTAATGTTAAGGTCCTGGGGAGTGTTGCCAAACAGAGACCTTGGGAGTGCAGGTTCGTAGTTTCTTGAAAGTGGAGTTGCACGCAGACAGGGTGTTGGGGGTGAAGAATACATTTGGTGCGCTTGCCTTTATTGGTCAATGCATTGAGTATAGGAGTTGGGAGGTCATGTTGTGGCTGTACAGGACTTTGGTTAGGCCACTCCTAGAATACAGTGTTCAGTTCTGGTTTCCCTGCTATGGGAAAGATGTTGTTAAACTTGAAAGGGTTCAGAAAAGATGTATAAGGATGTTGCCAGGGTTGGAGGATTTGAGCTGTAGGGTGAGGCTGAAGAGCTGAGGCTATTTTCCCTGAAGCGTCGGAGGCTGAGGGATGACCTTATAGAAGTTTATAAAACCATGAGGAGCAGAGATAGGGTGAATAGTCAAGATCTTTTCTGCAGGATAGGGAATCCAAAACTAGAGGACATAGATTTAAGGTGGGAGGGGAAAGATTTATAAGGGACCTAAGGGGCAACTTTTTCAAGTAGAGGGTGGCATGTGTATGGAATGTGCTGCCAGAAGAAGTGGAGGCTGGTATAATTAAACATCTAAAAGGCATCTGGGTGGGTTCATGAATAGGAAGGATTTAGAAGGATATGAGCCAACTGCTGGCAGATGGGACTAGATTAATATAGGCTGACTGATCAATATGCACAAGTTGGACTCCTCTGTTTCCATGCTGTACATATCTCTGACTCTAAACAAAAACCCTACTGTGTGTAATCTACTGTGAATTCACCATTAGCATTTACAAAGTTAGCAGAGTGCAACATTGCAATTTTGACTACCCAAACATTTAGTTTTCCTAATTAGAAAACTGAAACTGCTGCTTTGTTACAATATCCTCATTTCCTGAGAGGATCTTTTGTCATGATCAATTGTGTGATCCATTGGCGGTAGAAAAATTGCTAATCGGTCTACCTACCTATGCCAGGTACCAATGGCAGTATCTCTGGAAATTTCCCGCACTCCTGATCAGGGATAATACCACCGAAGCAGAAAGGAAACAGGAGACAAATATCTATGGCATTTCGATTGATATCAAAACTTTATGGTGATGTGTGATGACTTATTTTTTATATGTAGAGTGAAAAGGGTAACTTTGATTTTATTCTGCAGTTCGGTTCCTATTGAAGTACTGGAGCTGAAGTTCTGGGAATTGCTAGGTCTCTTATTGAGGTCAATGAATCAAATTGAAGCATTGACATTGGCTTCTGGGATTCTAAAGCTTAAAAATTGGTATGGACATCTAAGCATTTACTTGTATTACATTTTGTTGAATAAATAAGTTTTATGTGCCATGTAAATACTATGTAGTTGGACATTGGCTGCTGTTCCAATTCAACCATGTACCACACTAAGCCCTGTATGTAATGTAAAATTTGCTTGTTGAGAGGGTGCACTCTCAATTTAATCTGATACTTCTGCTTTTGTCAAGAAGAGGTGAGCTGGTATATGCTTTGATGTGAATGTTTTCTTTAGATTATTGTAGACTAGCAATTCAGCACCCATCGTTCCCATTTTTCAGTTTGTATCCAAAACCGCATACGTATGAGGCTATGTTGGACACTGTTTTTGTAAAGACTAAAGAAGAGATTAGATTTTTATTTAGATAACAAGGTGTAGAGCTGGATGAACACAGCAGGCCAAGCAGCATCAGAGGAGCAGGAAAGCTGACGTTTCGGGCCCAGACCCTTCTTCAGAAGAAGGGTCTAGGCTCGAAACCTCAGCTTTCCTGCTCCTCTGATGCTGCTTGGCCTGCTGCGTCCATCCAGCTCTACACCTTGTTATCTCAGATTCTCCAGCATCTGCAGTTCCTACTATCTCCGGAAAGATTTTTATTTAGCTTTAGTTCCTCCAGATTCCACCCCTGGCCCAGTCCCATCCATTGCAGTCACCCGCACTGCAGACCCAGTATGTTTCCTGCTCTTGAAGCTTTTCTTTAAATGCATAACTATGTCTTCTTTGCCTGGCCCATTTTTTCCTATCTGGTGGTATCCATTCTGTGAGAGTCTGGTAGACCCAAGGTCTGGGAGATGAAATATAAGTTTTGCCAATCTCTGTCTGATGATATCCTGCAGGTGCCTCAGACAGTTCTTTATTAGAGATTTTATCTCTCCAAGTTACGCCCAAGATTTTACCTCTCCAAGTTACGCCCAAGATTTTACATGGGCAATGCTGTGGGAAGATATACAGCTTAGTGATACTGCTCTCTTCCATGTTTCACTGGCATAGATTGTAGTTATATTACAATGGACATGTAGACATGCAGCATCTGGCTATGTTGATGATGTTGGATACCTGCATTGTGTGAAGCTGCTGAAAGACCGATACGGCTTTGCCGATTCTTGTCTGGAGATCGATCTTTAATCCACTTTCCCTGCTTCCTAAGTAGGAGGGGTGAATGACATTGTCAATGTTCTGTGGTCTGATGGTTGGAAGTGGGGAGTCTTGTGGTCTTGCAGCCATCATTGTCTTCTAACAGCTGATGCATAGATCAGCCTTGGCACTACACTCTTAAGACCGGTAGTCATGTCTTGAAATGTAACCAATTCTTTGAGGCGGTGCCATTTGAAACCATGATGAAATTGATAACTGAGATAGCAGGAATGTAGAGAGTATTTCTGTACCTATGTTGAAGGAGTTGGTGGTGTCCATACTGGTCTTAACAGAGCAGCTAGAGTCACAGTATAAGGCTTTGAAGGTGGTAATCTATCAACAAGAGTGCTGTACTTGCAAAGTACCCGTGGATGCTGTTGAAAGCATTTAAATCAATGAAGATGAGAACAGGTGGCTTCTGATATTCTCTAGGCTTCAGCGCTTCGATGTTCCAGAGCACAAAGATTTGCTCTCAACTTGATCTGCCACCCTGGAAACTTTCATAAAATATACTGTCTACAAATACCACCTTTTTGTTTATAGAAGTACTTCCTAACATTTCTCCTGAACGGTCTGACCCTAATTCTCAGACAATACCCCCTAGTTCTAGAATCCCCAACCAGTGGAAATAGATTATATACCCTGTCTTTTTCTGTTATTATCTTGAAGATTTGGATCAGATCATCCCTTAACCTTCTAAATTCTGGAGAAAATGGGCCTAATTTATATAAATTCTAATTCTTAATTTACATAAATTTCCTTATAATTTACTCCCTCAAGTCCGAGTATCACTCTTGAAAAATCTATGTTCTATTAATTTCCCTTTAACTGGTTCTAACCCACTTCCAAAAAAGCTAAGTTGTTAGCACAGCATTAGATTGAGACCTTGTTATAAATCATTGAAATTGCCTCTCTAGGGCTTCAAAATATGTATTCCCTAATTTGTCACTAAATTCCAGTGACTTTGAAATATTTCATGCAGCCTCTCAATCTATGATATTGTCTAGTAATTTGTAGATTTTCTTTGTAAGGCTTGTGAGACGTACATCTAGTCTTTATCTAAAAACAAAAACCAAAAGAACTGCAGATGCTGTAAATCAGGAAAAAATACAGAAGTTGCTGGAAAAGCTCAACAGGTCTGGCAGCATCGGTGACGAAAAATAAGAGTCAACGTTTCGGGTCCAGTAACCCTTCCTCAGAACTGTTGACTCTCATTTTATTTCACAGATGCTGCCAGCCCTGCTGAGCTTTTCCAGCAACTTCTGTTTTTTTTCTGCAACCTTTATTTATTGGTTTTAGCTAATCTTTTATATATTTTTTGTAGTCCACAGTCACTGAGAATGCAGGCTGTGACAACACTACTCCAACCGTTGAATTACATCATTGCTGTGACTTCTGTCCAAACCCCAGAAGATGCAGGTATATTATGTAAATGATTATCCAACAATCCCAGTAACAAAATCAATACTGCTTGTGTTAAATTTTACCTTCAGTTAGAGATCTTAAACTTTATGCGTAAAGAATTATGAAAGTATTTAAGTGTAAAGCCCTATCAAGCATGCAGAAGCTGTGAGGAGCCATCATGTACGCAAAGGAATGCAGAAGAATGAGTTGTTGTGTGTATAAAAAAGTCTTCTATAGAATCCCTAGAATGTGGAAACAAGCCATTCGGCCCAACACCGACCCTCCAAAGAGCATCTCACCCAGACCCTTCCTCCTATCCAAACTTGTAACACTACATTTCCCATGGCTAATGCACCTAACTCTCACATGCCTGAACCGAATGGGTAATTTAGCATGGCCAACCCACCTGACTTGCACATCTTTGGACTGTGGGAGGAAGCCGGAGCACCCGGGGGAACCCCACGCAGACACGGGCAGAACATGAAAACTCCACACAGACAGTTTCCTGAACGTGGAATCGAAGCCAGGTCCCTGGCGCTTTGAGGCAGCAGTGCTAACCACTGAGCCACCTACTTGTACTTAATACAGACCCAATTACGATTTTTAGTGGCAACATTCATAAGATAAAAAGAGTAGTGAAATAATTCAGAGGCAGACAAATGATCCTGGGTTTTAAACCCTTGAAAGGTTATGAGTCTAATGCCATAGAATGGACTAATGCTGTAGAAACATAGAAAATAGGTTCAGGAGTAGGCCATTCTGCCCTTCAAGCCTGCACTGGCATTCAATACGATCCTGGCTGATCATGCAATCTCAATAACCCATTCCTGACCTCTCCTTAATCCCCTTAGCTGCAAGGGCCACGTCCAGCTCCCTCTTGAATATATCTGATGAACTGGTCCCCAGCAACCTTCTTGTGGGAGAGAATTCCACAGGAACACAACACTGAGTGAAGAAATTCTTCCTCATCTTAGTCCTGAATGGCTTACCCCTTATTCTTAGACTGTGACCCCTTGTTCTGGACTTCCCCAACATTGGGAACATTCTTCCCACATCTAGCCTGTCCAGTCCCATCTAGATTTTATACGTTTCCATGAGATCCCCCCTCATTCTTCTGACTTCCAGCCAATACAAGCCCAGTCGATCCAGTCTTGCCGCATATGTCAGTCCTGCCATCCTGTGAATCAGTCTGGTGAACCTTTACTGGACTCCCTCAATAGCAAGAATGTCCTTCCTCAGACTAGGAGACTAAAACTGCACATAATACTCAAGGTGTGGCCACACCAAGGCCCTGTATAACTGTAGCAAGCCATCCTTACTCGGATACTCAAATCCATTTGCTATGAAAGAGAGCATGCCATTAGCTTTCCTCACTGCCTGCTGCACCCGCATGCCAGCATTCAGCAATTGTTCCACCATGACATCCAGGTCTCATTGCACCTCACCTTTTCCTAAACTGCCACCAATCAGATAATAGTCTGTCTTCCTGTTTTTGTGATCAAAGTGGATAATCTCACATTTATCCACATTATATTGCATTTGCCAAGTATTTTCCCCCGCAGCCAGTCTGTCCGAGTCACCCTGCAGCCTCTTAGCATCCTCCTCACAGCTGACACTGCCACACAGCTTAGTCTCATCTGCAGATTTGGAGATATGGCATTCAATTCCTTTGTACAAATCGTTAATGTACATTGTGAACAGTTGAGGTCCCAGTACTGAACCCCACAGTACCCCACTTGTCACTGCCTGCCACTCTGAAAAGGACCCATTTATTTCAGCTCTCTGCTTCCTGTCTGCTAATCAGTTCTGCATCCATGTCAATACATTACCTTTGATACCATGAGCTTTAATTTTCCTTATTAATCTTTTGTGTGGAATGTTGTCAAAAGCCTTTTGGAAATCCAGGTGCACAACATCTACTGATTCTCCCTGTTCCACTCTACTGGTCACATCCTCAAAAAATTCCAAAAGATTTATCAAATATGATTTCCCTTTCGTGAATCCACCCTGACTAGGACCAATTCTGTTACCGTTTTCCAAATGCTCGGTTATTACATCCTTAATGATTAAGTGTTGATTTAGTGTAGCTTTGACAATACAGACTTGGTGGGCTAAAGGGCCTTTTCTGTACTCTATGGAAGGTGCAAATGAAAATAAAGCTGAATTGATCACTGAGAGAATTGATTTTTTTTTCAGCAAAGTGATTATAAAGAGATGAATAAGCTTTACTTTTGTCCCCACTATCATTTTGTGTTCCACTACACATAAGCACCCTACTTCATGGAAGGTACTTGCAGTTTTATTAATTTTTTACTCTCAATCTAGAGTTGTGTCTTTTCGTTTTCCATTACAGCAGATGTTGGCAATTGGGCTTGTTCCAGTTATAAACAAGATGAGTAATCTTTCTAATCCACATCTACCAGACATCTCATGCAGAAATATTCAATGCTGACTTGGCAGTTTTACTTAAGGAATTATGACATGCTCAGTATCAAATTACTTATCTCATGCGACCTGATTCACTCTGCAATTAGGGAAAACATTGATCTGCAGAATTTACAGCAGAATACCTCTGACTGATGTCATCTGAAGAATTGCTTGCTAGACCTGATACAATGGCCTGCAACTTGCACAGACACATTTTCAGAGTGGTGGAGCTGAATTAGGATCGGGAAGTACAAGTTTACAGAATCTTCTTCAGCTTTTATTTGCTGCACGTTTTCCACTCAGTAGACAAACAGTCTAATTGGTGGTTTGTAGCAGAGATACACCGTGAAAGAATGTGTAGGTTAAGGGATGGGCTGAGAAGGTGATTGTGGCTGCACTGAAGATGATGATCATGTGTGTGTTGGGTGTGTTAAAGTGGTTGTTCCAAAGGGTAAAGTGTCAGGGTGACCTACTGAAGGGCAAGATGGTATTTGTGGACAGTGGAATGTGGTGGGTGGATAAGATAGATGTCTAAGGGGTATTGAGCATGGTCCCTTGTCACAATGGCTGTCAGAAGGATGGAGCTAATTGATATCTATGGCAGACTGGCAATCCTATCGGCAACAAGCATGGAGAACCAGCCTGTGTTGAAAGGTGTAAGAAGTTGACAACAATGAGAAGTTAGAGGGCCCACTAGTCGTGAGTTAGGCTGGCGGATTGGGATTAGGGCCAGTGGTGTGAGTAGCTATACAAAGCAGGTAGAGAGAGATAAATAGGAGAGAGGCTGCAATGGTTGAAAGAGAAGAGAGAATGCCAGGGAACTTCACGTGTCATGGGGCTGAAGAGAAAGGCTGTGAGGTGTTGGTACAAAAGATGGAGAGGATGCAGCGGTGAGTTCCATACAGAGAGAAGAAGGCTGTGGAGGCAGACTGAACGAGAGAGGATGCAAGGACTGGGGGAAAGAGAACAAGATGCTGCATGGGTAGTAAGAGGAGGTTACAAGCGTGGGACAAGGAAGGCTTCAATAGTGTGATTGAGAGAGATGAGGGCATAAGAGGCAGGTTGCATGGGTGGGCAAGACAGGAAGATTGTGGGACGACAGGGAGTGTGGCTCCAATCAGAATCTCTACAGTGTGGAAACAGGCCATTCGGCTCAACATGTCCACACTGCCCCTCCAAAGAGCATCCTACCCAGACCGATCCCACTACCCTGAAACCGTAACACCTGGAGGAAGCCCACGCAAACTCGGGGAGAATGTGCAAACTCCACACAGACTGCTGCCTGAGAGTGGAATCAAACCCAGATCCCTGGCGCTGTGAGGCAGCAGTGCTAACCACTAAGCCGTCATGCTGCCCTGGTGGGTGCGAAAGGGAGTTTGCAAAGTGGGACAGAGAGATTGCAATGTGAAGTTGAAAGAGCAGTTGCAAGGCAGGAAAGAGCATGAGGCTGTAAGGGGAAGGGTGGAGAGGAAGGTGGCATGGTGAGAGAGAGGGAGAAGCTCAACAGAGGAAGCTGAAGTAGGGAGGGAAGGTAGAGGGTGCAGAAAGGCAGCTTGTGAGAGAAGAGAGGGAAGGAAAGAGGCCTCAAAAGAGAGTGGACAGTTTTATACCTGTCAGCATATATATATACAGCTAAATAGGAACCAGGAAACCTGAAAATCATTGAGATAATGAATTCTTTGTACCAGAATCTGAAATCTCTAAGGCTGCATATGTTAATTACCTACTATATTGGGGATATGCTGTTGATGCTATTGTAATGAAGACTTTCAGTTGCTAAATTTAAATATGAGCTGCAGTAAAAAAACATAGTAACAACCTGATTAAAGTCATTCAGTTTTGTGTATAAACAATGGAAACACATTACCTGTGATGGCACCAGTCTGTAGATGTGTTTAGGGTGATGCCTTTTTGTATGTAAGCAGTATTCAATTATTTTGAAAATAAAACCTTTGTCCTCTCTCCCCTACTTTGCAACTTCCCTCTCTGACCTCCTGTTACAATCACCCCTTCTCCCACTCATACAACCTCTCTCTTCAAGCCTCTGTCACTCTCCCTTCCCCAACTTTGGAGCTTTCTTCAATCCACCCTTGTTATGTTCACCCTGTCTGTGTGGGGAGAGAAACTTAGCTAATATTTGACTCTTCTTCAGAAAGATGTTTAATTGTTTTTAAATACTTTTGACAGAGGCAGAGAAGGAGCAAGAGAGTAGATGGAGTATAGGCCCAGTACAAAAGACAAAGGGGTAGTTAACTGTGGTAAAGGAGAAAAGGGGATTTAAAATGGGTGTAAATTAAGATGTGAAAAGGAGAGAAGGGGTCCCCTCTACGAAGATTGGATAGAGAAAATGAGGGGACCAAAAATACTAAAAGCACCACGGCCTTTGGTTTCTGATCCTTCTCCTATCCCTTCAAAACGGTCTTGATTTTGTCAGTACTAAGTGAAACACTTTGGTATTGCCTTAATATTAACAAACAAGTAGTGAAAATGCATTATATTTTACTGTAGTCTTGCTGGATGTATCTTCAGACTATAGACTCGATATTGAAAACCGTCTATCCAGAAAATCAACATGTATCAACTTGCTGTGTCAAATACTTTCATATCTCTGGGAGCTCTTACAAATGGTGAGTAGATAAAACTATGTTAGATATTCTACTGCTTGTCTTTTGGCTCAGTAATCCTTGGTTTTATACCTATGAGCAATCGATAAGCAATGAATTTTTATTATCTTAATGTACAGAAAATGTCTCTCTTCCTTCAGCGAAGTTTTTTTCATGTGTTTGACCATGTAGGAGTGAAACCCCCAACTGGGGGCAGAGACTTAGGAGGCAGGCGGGATTCAGGCACGTGGCAGTATTTAATTCTTATTCAAGCCACAACTCATTCATGCAGGGAGAGGGCCAAAGACTCCCCCGAATCTGGCCTCGACATGAGAACCCAATCATTCTCTTAATCTTTGGCTTAGATCGGAAGACAGATCAATGACTCTCTGGTTTTTACAGCGAAGTACAATATTTTTATACATTTTGTGTTTCAGTCATCACATACGTGGTCACTGTACCCTTCCCCTTATTCTATGCATCCAGTCCTGTGAAACATCTAATCAATGATGGACACTGCTGAAGACAGCCATGGTCTCATGATGTTTAAGAGACATTGTAATCTCTAGCCCTTGGGATCTTTCTATTCATTCTATTAATTTGCATTCCAAAGTTCATCGTCTTAAAACTTTTTTCATCATCATAGAATCCCTGCTGTGTGGAAACAGGCTACTCAGCCCAAAAAGTCCACACCGACCCTCAGAGCATCCCATCCAGACCCATCCCTCATAACCCACCTAATCTACACATCCCTGAACACTATGGGCAATTTAGCATGGCTAACTCGCCTAGCCTACACACCTTTGGAGGAAACTGGAGCACTCAGAGAAAACCCACACAGACACGGGGAGAATGTGCAAACTCCACACAGACAGTCGCCCGAAGGTGGAATCGAACCTGGGTCCCTGGCGCTGTGAAGCAGCAGTGCCAACCACTGAACCACCGTGCCGTCGCCAAGAATAGAATTGAACCCAGGCCTCTGGTGCTCTGAAGCAACAGTGCTAACCACTGAGCCACCATGCTGCCCCCAAGTTATTGGCTGTTCTCCCTCAAACACGTCCCTGACTTGCTTATATTTAAGGACTGCTTGAATTCTGTTGCCCTTCGTATTTCTTGCTGTCTCTATCAAATTCTGTTACTTCTCCCATTTTCCCACTGCTAACTGCTATAAGATTCATAACATTAATTTCTATTTTAAAGTTAGTTATGAGTAAGGTTTTGTAATTACCTGTACTGTTAGCACTCTTTAGCTAATAAATTGCAAGCCATTAGTTTCGTACATGATGTGCGTGTTGTGTACTTGTGTGTAATTACTTCAGAATCTATATCTGTGACTATCTGAAATATCTTTAACTAGAACCTATTTCTTAATATTATGAATAGTTTTAAGAAAAAAACTAATTACTGCAAAATAACTTTAGCTGCTGTTTTCACAGCTGCATTATGAGTTAGACTGACTGCTTTATGAACTGAGATTTAATGTCCTTGTTCTGACTGGTTCTTTTCACCTTATGGGACAACATCCTTTCATTGATGAGGCCAGAATCAATCACTTGTCATAGTTTTTAATGAACTTGTTTAACCCTACAGATTTTTACGAACCACAGTCTCTAATTCATCTGTGTTTGTTACAAATTTTCAAACTGCCTGCCCTTGAACATCCTCTTATCGAACTGTCTCTGATTTCTATTTGTGTAAGGCCAGCACCTTTCGCCTTGGAGTAACCCCTTCCTAAAGGCACCATTGTTTCACTTAAATGCTGGAGCAGGCGTTTAATTCTGTTTTAATCACTTGTCTGCCATTCGGTGTCTAAATGCTGGAGCAAGCTTGTTTAATTCTGTTTATCCCCTTGTCGGCCATTTTGTGTCTTTCAAATATGGGCAGTTCCAACAGACTGCAAAGGAAGAAATGCTATTGAGATTTATTATAAATAAATTTATCATGCACTGTAAAATAAAGCTGAAAGTATTGATTTTCTTTGTCTTGATTAGTCCCCGCAGACCACAGAATTGCCATTTCAAGCTTTGATGAAGTCAGTGGTTACAGTACTACAGCTGTGTATTGGTACTGCTATTCCCATCACTTCAACTGTTGTCAATATTAGTAGACACCTGATTGGATGCATCAAAGTTCAGAGAGGAGGAGTAGATGTATTAGGTGCATTACCTCAGTGGGCAGGTATGAAGCAAAATAAAAACATCAATATAAGTAAACAAGCATAATAATGAAGTATTCTCTGTCTCTTAAGTGACTAAAATATTGAATATAAATGGGAACAGCATTTTATATTGTAAGAGGAGAGTACCGGATGGTTGACAAATGGACTTCAATTGGTAAAGGCATTGTCATGAAGAATGCTTCAGTTAAATAATCACTGACAGCGTGGCCCTGAGAAATCATAGAATCACTAAACAATGTGCTAAGAAGTCTACCTTCAACCAATTTAAGATTGTCAGTTGGACTAGCAGTGCAGTGCACTTGTATGAGTTGTTAGATACATATATTAATACGCAATGTTGACGTTGGTTGGCTCGCCGAGCTGGTTTGTTGTTCCGCAGACATTTCATTACCCTGCTGGGTAACATCCTCAGTGCAGCCTCCGATGAAGCGTCGGTTTGTTTTCCCTCCCGGTTTTTAAACTCTGGGGTCCGTTGAGCTGGATTGCCTGACTTCCGGTTTTCCTTCGTAGTGGAGTGTATATGGGGTCGAATTCTATGTGTTTATTGATGGCTTCGTGGAGTACCAGGCTTCTAGGAATTTCCGTGCCTGTCTCTTCTTAGCTTGTCCCAGGTGTTGTCCCAGTCAAATTGGTGGTTCTCCTTATCCATGTGGATTGAGATGAGTGAGTATTGGTCGTGTCTTCTTGTAGCCAGTTGGTGTTCGTGTACCCTTGTTGTTAGTTTCCTTCCTGTTTGTCCGATGTAGTGTTTGTCGCAGTCTCTGCAGGGGATCTTATAGATGACATTGGTCGTGTCCATGGCGGGGAGTGGGTCTTTAGTTCGGGTGAGCAGTTGTCGTAGGGTTGATGTGGGCTTGTGTGCCACTCTGCTGCCCAGCAGTTGTAGGAGTCTTGTCGTTAGTTCTGATGTGTTCCTGATGTAGGTAGTGTGATGAGTGTGTCGGGGTGTGTAGTATCTTCCTGATGTTGTTCGTGTAGGCGTCTTCTGACCCAGTTTTTTGGATATCCATTATCCTGGAAGACCTGGAAGAGGCAGTCTTCTTCCTCTTGGTTCTGTGTTGCTACTGTGTGTTGTTGCCCGTTTAAATAGTGTTCGCACGCAGCTTCGTTTATGTGTGTGGGGATGGTTACTGTTCAAGTTCAATACCTGGTCTGTGTGTGTTGCTTTTTGTGTACTTTCATTTGGAGTTCCCCATTTGTCTTGTGCTCTACCATGACGTGCAGGAATGGGAGCTGTTTGTTGTTCTCCTCCTCTCTGGTGAGGGTGTTGTTCATAAGTTTGTGTGTCTCCTCTAGTTTGGTCCATTTAATGATGACAAAGGTGTCCACGTAGCATATCCATAGTTTTGGCTGGATTAGTGGAAGGGCTGTCCTTTCTAATCTTTGCATCATTGCCTCTGCTCTGAGTCCGGAGATGGGTGTCCCATTGATTTGTTCATACGTTTAGCCATTGAAAGTGAAGTGGGTGGTGAGGCATAGGTCCAGTAGTTTGAGCATGTTGTCTGTGGAGATGGTTTCACTGGTGTCTTGCTCTTGTTCCAGTAGTGCAATTATTGTTTCCCTTGCTAGTGGTATGTCAGTTGATGTGAATAGGGCAGTGACATCAAACGATATCATGGTCTGCTCGTCATCTATCCTTGTGTCTTTGATGGTGTTGAGGAATTCTTGGGCTGAGTGGATTGAGTGAGGTGACTTGTTGACTAGGTGCCTGAGTCTCCTTTGTAGTTCCTTGGCTAATCTATGTGATGGAGTGCCTGGTAGGGAAACTATGGGTCTAAGGGGTACTTCTGGCTTGTGTACTTTCAGGAGGCTGTAGAATCAGGGTGTGTTGGCTCCTTCGGATTTCATTTTTAAGAAGTCTGCTTTGTTGATCCGTCTGGTCTGTTTAAGTCTTTTTAGCGTGTAGAGGATTTTGTTGCCTAGTTGCGGTGTCGGGTCAGTTTGTACTGGCCGGTATGTGTTTTCGTCGGTGAGCAGCGCCTGTGCCTTGGAGATGTAGTCCCTTTTATTCAGTATTACTGTCATGCGTCCTTTGTATGCTGGTAACATTGGGATGTTCTTGTCCTTCTTCAGTCCTTCCAGGGCTTGCCTTTCCAATGTGTTGAGGGTGTTGAGTTCACTCCTTCTGGTTAGTGTTGGGATTACTGTCTGCCTTATCGTTTGCTGTGTTTCTTCGTTGATGTTGTTGGTCCTCAGTGTGGCTTCCAGTGTGGCTAGGAATTCCGTTTTGTTGGCGTCCCTGTAGTTATAGTTCAGTCCTTGGGTGAGAACGCAGTGTGTATACTTGGGAAACAGAGAGAACGTGTACACAAATTGCATTTTCTTAACTTAAGCCAATGAACAGTGGATGTCTATATTATTTCTCAGGCCAACGCCCTGACTAGTCAGAGTCAACCTGTCTCATTTCAATCTAAATAAAGATTGGCACTGTCAGTCATCATCTCGTTGGTGCATTCTCCCTGGCAATACCCCTACCAACCAGAGTCCACTTGCCAACAGTCAACACTGTCTTCTCATACTGTGTAAAATATTTTACCCTTTAAATTGGTGTCTTCCAGATATGTTGATGAGTGTAAAATAAAAAAGCTTTGAAAAAATATTTTTTTTTTCAGTAATACTGAAATTGTATGAGAAATATTCAAGTAGAGTTTTGGTTAAATTGGTAATATTAATCCTTGGATAAAATTCTTCTGTTATTCAAACTTTTAGGTATAGTTTAACAGTAGTTCTAGATTAATAATTTGGGACTTAGTTTAACTCAACTAAACTCAATTTGGGAGTTAACAAATTCAAGGATAAACCACAATTAAGTAAATTTTGCGTTAGAAGTTTCCTAACTTCTGAGAAAATTCTAGAATTTATTGTTTAGAATGGGGTGAGTAAACACCCGTAAAGAAAATAAAATTTATTCTTCCCCATCTGTCCGAAGAGACTAATTGTTATCTCAGATGCAATCTTAAACAAAATGTTGCTATCTCTGACATCCTGAAACGTGTGCAGTCGTGGCAAAATCTCTGAATCGAATTTACATAGAGTGTTAAAAACATATAACACTTAAAAAGAATATTGTTGAAGAGAAAAAAAACTGTTAAACATCATAGGTTTTTATGTAGTTTTTCAAATATCATCTTTATATTGGGCACATGTATGTGAAAATAAACTGAGGTAAGCATGTGCCCTCAGAATTTTTGATTGCACGTTGATGTCCAAAAACCCTTGTTTTTTAATGCTATATACACATATATATAAACTGATTTTTGTTTAACTTTACCAGTAAATGGTTTTAAATTATAAACATGTTTGCACCAATAAAGAGAATGGCTAAATTTTTGCTGAAATTAAGATTTTAATTTTAGCAGGGATTGAGGAAGTAAACAGTGCATTGACCCTTCTCCATGATTACATCAGCAACCCAGATACTGACTGTACTGTGAGTAATATCTTTGCCTATTAAAATAACTGGTCATAATGTTTCAGTATTGTTATGTTTTGTTTATGCATATGATCCAGGATGGAACAGCATCACTGCAGTTGCATGCAGTTGTTTGCATGCAAAAGCGTCTGAACTGAGCTGAGGTCAATTTTTTGTTCTTTCATGGAATGTGAGTATCACTGGCAAGGCCAGCATTTGTTACACATCCTCATTGTCTATGAGAAAATGATGGCAAGCCACCTGCAGAGCTATTAGGAAAGGACTTTGATCTAGCAACAGTAAAGGAATGGTCATTGTTCCAAGTAAGGATGGTGTGTAGCTTGGAGGGGAACGTATAGGTAGTGGTGTACCCATGGATGTACTCCTCTAGTCGTTCCAAGAGGTAGAGATCCAAATTCCTGCTCAAAGTATATTTTGTATCACTTAAAATTGAATTGAATGTTGTATCTAAAAACTCTGACAATAAATCAAATTTGTAACATCTAGGTTTTGAAGAAGTCCCTCCAGGCTTTATTTTGCTGGATGTCACATTGCATTGAACCTGTGCACTCTCATGTGCTTGAGCCCAAGTTGAAAGAGTTTTTGCATGGAGGTAGGAGACTTATATTGGTTACCCTCTTGTATTCTGCCCAGTATATATTTGATTCTTTTCTCATCCTGCCTAAGCTTTATTACCTCCACCATTTGAAGTGGAAGGAGGTGATGCTTATTATGCTGTTAGTTGGTTTGTCTGTAAACAAGACATCGCAAAAACTAATGGACAGAATTAAATGAAACTTCATATACAGATCACATGTGGATCAATAAAGAACTGGTTTTGGAAAAACAAAGTTATGGATACTGATGCTAAGTTTTTTTTAAAGACTTCACAAAGAACAAAACAAATAGAAAAGGAGAAAATCATATGGCCTATGGAGCTGATTTTGATTTCATGAGAGACCAAATGTGTGTTATAAGACCATAAGAAATAGGAGCAGGAGTAGGCCATCTGGCCCCTCAAGCCAGCTCTGCCATTCAACAAGATCGTGGCTGATCTTTTCATGAACTCCCCTCCACTTAACCGGCAAGCTCACCATAACCCTTAATTCCTTCACTGTTCACAAATCTTTGCCTTTAACACATTTAATGAGATAGCCTCAACTGCTTCATTGGGCAGGGAATTCCACAGATTCACAACCCTTTGGGAGAAGTTCCTCCTCAACTCAGTCCTAAATCTGCTCCCATTATTTTGAGGCTATGCTCCCCACTTTTAGTTTCACCTGTCGTGGAAAAAACCTCCCTGCTTCTATCTCATCTATTCCTTTCGAAATTCTATATGTTCCCTCATCATCCCTCATTTTTCTGATTTTTCACTGAGTATAGTCCCAGTCCACTCAATCTGTCCTCATAAGACAACCCTTCCAACTCCAGAATCAACCTAGTGAACCTCCTCTGCACCCCCTCCTGTGCCAGTATGTCCTTTCTCAAGTAAAGAAACCGACACTCGATGCAGAACTTCAGGTGTGGCCTCACCAGTAACCTATACAGCTGCAGCATAACCTCCGTATTTTTAAACTCCATCCCTCTTATATTCTCAAATATCTCAGATATTCCATTTGCATTCTTAATTACCTGTTACACCTGCAAACCAACTTTTTGTGATTCATGCGCAAGGGCACCTAGGTGTCTCTGCACAGCAGCATGCTGCAATTTTTCACCATTTAAATCAGTCTATTTTGCGGTTATTTCTACCAAAACGGATGACGTCACATTTTACTGACATTGTACTCCATCTGCCAGACCCTTGCCCACTCACTTAACCTATCTGTATCCTTTTGCAGACTTTGTTTCCTCTGCACACTTCGTTCTACCACTCATCTTAATATCATTTGCGAACTTTGACAAAAGACACATGGTCCCGAACTCCAAATCATCTATGTAAATTATAAACAATTGCGGTTCCAACACTGACCCTTGAGGCACGCCACTAGCCATTGATCTCCACCCAGAAGAACACCCATTTATAGCCACTCTGCTATCTGTTAGTTAACCAGGGCTGTATTCATGCTAACACATTACCCATAATGCTGTGCACTTCTATCATACAGCAGCCTTTTGTGCATGCCTTCTGGAAATCCAAATACACCATATGTCATCTTAGCCTTCAGTATGTTCATTAACAGCATATCAAGCCTGACAAAGGGCGTAAACCCAAAACATTGATGTTCCTGCTTCTCTGCTGCCTGACCTCTGTGTTCCTCCAGATCCACAATGTATTGACTCTGATTCTAGCATCTGCAGTTCTTGCTATCTCCTAAATGTCTGACCCCTTATCCTGGACGGATGCCACCTTGTTTTACACTCCCCATACAGGAGAAACAACTTCTCAGTATCTACTGTGTCAAGTCACCTTATAATTTTGAAAGATCACAAGAGATTTCTTATTACACTTCTAAACTAAATTCAGTCGGCCTCTCATCTGAGAGACCAATCTAGTGAACCTTTGCTGCATGACTTTCAATGCAAGTATATCTCTCCTTAAATCTGGAGTCCACAATTGCATAGACGTATGGTTTCACCTGAGCCCTTTACAAATGTTGCAAGATTTTGATTCAAGATTGTTATGGAAAAGGACAAGGATGATCCTGAAATCAAAAGTTCTCAAGTTGGGGAAGGCTGATTTTAATAAGATCAGATATGATTTGGCCAAAGTGAACTGGAAGCAGATACCTTCAGGTAAATCTGTCTCAGAACATTGGGATGCATTCAAGAAAGAAATATGGAGAGTGCAAAGCCAACATGTTCTAATAAAGAAACAAGGGGACCATCAAATCCTGTGAGCCCTGGAGGGATATAGAGCATTGGATTAAGAGAAAAAGGGAGGCTCATTTGGCTGATATGGCTCAAAACAGCAGGAGATCCAGATGAGTATGGAATGTGCAAGAGGGAGCTTAACAGGGAGATTAGAAAATCCAAAGGGTATATGAAAAAGTACTGCCTGGTAAAATAAAGGTAAATTCTAAGTTGTTTTAAAGGAACTTTAAGGGTAGAAGAAAAACCAGAGAAAGAGTAGGGTCCACGTAGACCACAGTGGTTATTTGTGCTTGGAGCCAGAGGATGCAGGAAGTGTAATAAATGAATATTTAGGGTTGGTGTTCAGTAATTAGAGAGACAATATGGGTGTAGAAATCAGTGAGAAGGTCTTTGATACAATTAAAGAAGTTGTTATACACAGAGAGGGGACTAGCAGGCTTAAAAGTAGATAAATCTCCAGGGCCTAATGAAATTAATCCCAGGCTGTTGTGAAATAGCAAGAGCCCTTGACAAGCACTTCAATACCTCTCAGGTTACAAAAGAGGCACTGGAGGACAGCCAATGTGCTACCATGATTCAAGAAGGGAGCAAGGAATAAACCGGGAAACTCCTGGTCATTCTATCCTCAGTGGTGGGGAAGCTATTGTAAGCAATTCTGAGGCACAAAATTAATCTGCATTTGCAGAGGTAGGGATTAATCAAGAACAATCAGCATGATTTTGTTAGAGATAAAAGGTACTGCAGATGCTGGAGAATCCGAGATAACAAGCATGGGGCTGGATGAACACAGCAGGTCAAGCAGCATCATAGGAGCAGGAAAACTTGACGTTTCGGGCC
>JAHRHZ010000023.1:52217061-52244544 GCA_024137785.1 Ginglymostoma cirratum
AAACGTCAAGTTTTCCTGCTCCTATGATGCTGCTTGACCTGCTGTGTTCATCCAGTCCCATGCTTGTTAGCATGATTTTGTTATCGGGGGATCATATGTGATCAACTTGATTGAATTTTTTGAACAGTTGACCAGGTGTGTAAATGAGCGCAACATTTTAATGTAGCCTACTTGGACTTCAGCAAGGCTTTTAATAAGGTCCCGCATGAGACACTGATAGCAATGGTAAGAATCCATGGAATCCAAGGCAGTTTGGCAAATTAGATACACAAATGGCTGAGTAGGAGGAAGCAGAAGACGGTAGTTGCGAGTTGTTTTTCCAAATGGAAATCTGTGTCTACTGGGGTACCACAGAGTTCAGTATTGGGCCCTTACTGTATGTCATTTAAATAATTGGTTTAGACTTGAATGTAGGAGGGTTGATTAGGAAGTTTGCAGATGGTCAAAAAGTTGGTGGGAGAGTAAATAGTGAGGAGGGTAGCCTTAAACTAGAAGGGAGCACACCTCTGGAGCAGATGGTACACATACCTCAGTCTCCTGATCCGGGGGTTGAGACGCAAGAGCTCTTACTGTCTGTTTCTAGGTATGTTTACTCAACCTGTTCAGAGATGTTGACACACTTATGGAGCAGGTAGGACTTGAGCTTAGGTCTCCTGGCTCAGAGTTAGGGACACTATCACTGCCACGACAGCTCCTCCTGTCTTTTTGTATCTAGACATTTTCCTAACCAAGCTGCCCAGAGATGTTCATACACTCCTCTGGAGTAGATGTGACTTGCCCCCAGGCCTCCTAGGTGGCATGGTGGCTCAGTTGTTTGCATTGCTGCCTTACAGCGCTAGGGACCCGGGTTTGATTCCAGCCTCAGGTTACAGTCTGTGTGGAGTTTGCTTGTTCTCCCCATGTCTGCATGGGCTTCTGTCCATGGTCCAGAGATGAGCAGTTTAGGTGGATTGGCCATGCTAAATTCATAGAATCATAGGATCCCTACAATGTGGAGACAGGCCATTCAGCCCAACAAGCCCACACCACCCCTCCGAAGAGCATCCCATCCAGACCCATTCCCCTAATTTCCAATGTCTAACCCACCTAACCTAAACACCCCTGGGCACAATGGACAATTTAGCATGGCCCCAATCCACGTACCCTGCACATTTTTGGACTGTGGGAGGAAACCGGAACACCTGGACGAAACCCACGCAGACATGGGGAGAGTGTGCAAACTCCACACAGACAGTCGCCCAAGGCTGGATTGAACCCGGGTCCCTGGCGCTGTGAGGCAGCAGTGCTGACCACTGAGCCACCGTGCCGTGACAATATTTAAATTGTCAGTCATGTACAAGGATGTGTGTGGCTAGGTGGATTAGCCATGGTAACTGCAGTGTTATAGGGATATGGTAGGGGGCTGGATTTGGGTGGGATGCTGTTTGGAGGATCGGTGCAGATTTGATTGGATGAAAGGCCTCTTTCCATACTGCAGAGATTCCTTGACCAGGAGTTGGGACACTATCACTTTGCCAAAAGAACAGTGTGGCACGGTGGCTCAGTGGTTAGCACTGCTGCCTCACAGTGCCAGGGACCTGGGGTTATGCCAGCCTCAGGAGTCTGTGTGGAGTTTGCACGTTCTGCCCGTGTCTGTGTAGGTTTTCCCAGGTGCCTTGGTGATGACTGGCACAACTTCTATTTCAGTTGAAGATAATTAGTGCCCACTGGTGGTCTTCAGAGCTAATTACAAGAGTTTTTCCAGGACAGCTTATTCTTATATCCATCAAAGTAATTACAGTTTCTAAACAACCTGTCCAGAGTTGTTATTACATACCTTCAGAGCAGGTCGGACATGAACCCTGGTCTCCTAGTCCAGGAGTAGGGATGCTATCACTGAAACGCAAGAGGGCTTCCCGCTTACTGTCTTTATTTATATTTTTATAAATATGTGCAGATATTTAACAACATACTCCAAAGAGAGCTGGGCTTTGAACTCAGTCATTCATAGGTCAAAGGTAGGGACGAAACTTCCACTGTTCCAGAAGACATTGCTACCTCTTTCTGTCTCCATATCACTGATAAATACTGTAAACGGCTCAGGCTGCAATTTGTGACATCTCAGACACTGAAATAACTTCTGTCCCTTTATAGCAAGACCTAGACAATATCCAGATGTGGGCTGATATATGGCAAGTAACATTCATACTGTACAATTGATCATTCACATGAAGAGGGAATGTGACGTTCAGAGGCATTGCCATCAGTGAATCTCCGATTAACAGCATCTTGTGATTCACCAATGTCCAGAAATTGCTTGAGAAACTCAGCAGTTCTGACAACATCTGAGGAGAGAAAATAAAGTTAGCGTTTTGACTCCAGCGACCCTTCTACAGAACTGATAGCGGCTAAGAATAGAGTCATCGAGTCCTACAACACAGAGAGAGGCCCTTCGGCCCAAACGGGTCCATGCCAACCAAAATGTCCATCCACACTAACCCCATTTCCCTGCACTTGGCCCATACTCTTCTAAACCTTTTCTATGAACGTGTTCATCCAAATGCCTTTTAATGCATAGTATTTATGCTGACAATGGGGCAAAGAGAAGTGAGTGGATACTTGGAGACGGAGTCCGAAAAAAGGATTGTTGATAGTAAGCCACAGAAGAAGAGAAGCTAGATTGGTGAAAGCGAGGCCTATGAATGAGTGAAAATTGGTTAACTGCTGAAAGCAACCCATATCATGGCAGGACCTGGGGTGTAGGATAGGTGGTAGACATGGAAAGAGATGTTCATACTGTATCATTTTTAAACTCAATATTAAGTATTGAAGCCTATAACGAGTGGAAAAGTGAAGTATTGTTGTTGTTCCAACTTGTGTTGAGTCTCACTGGAGCACTGCAGACAGAAGTGGTGTATAGAAGCATGGGGTTATTTTTATGGATGGGAAGTACATGTTCAACAAGTGGTCACCAGTCTGCATTTCTTCTTTCGAGTGTAGAGGAGACCACATTGTGAGCAGTGAATAAGGGAGATGACCTTGAGCGAAGTGCAGGTAAATCACTTCAGCTGGTATGTCTGGAACTATGGATAATGAGAAGGTAGGAGGTAAATCAGTAAGCGTTACACCTTCTGTGATTGCATGAGAAGGTGGTATTGGGAGTGGTAGAGGAGTGGACCAGGGTGTCCCAGAGAGAACAGTCCTTCTGGAATGCTGACAAGGGATGCAAGGAGGTTGTGTCTGGTGGTGGCATCCCCCTGGAAGTGGTAGAAATGGTGGTTTATTAATTCTTTGGACGCGCAGGCTGGTGGGCTCACTCTTCTCTGCACAGATGCTGCCAGACCAGCTGAGTTTCTCCAGCAATTTCTGTTCTTGTGTGTTTCAGATCTCCAGCATCTGCAGTTCTTTATTTTATTTCAGTCACGTAAATACTGTGACCGGAGGAGCAGGTCAGAGGCTAGGAATTCTGCAGCAAGTAACTTGTGTCCTGACTTCCCAACACCTAGCTAGCTGACAGACTAACTGGACACAAATTAAGAGTGTGATGAAATACTTGACTGGATGAATGCAGTTTCAACAATACTGAAGAAGCTTGTCACCATCCATGATAAAGCAGCCGGAGGGATTTTAAAGAGGAGTCTGAGTCCTGTCTTTAGCAGCGCAAATTGGACTTTATTTGGAGCTCCTTACCAAAACAGCACGGGAGAGGTCTCTAAGACATTCCACCTTTTCCAATAATGTACAGGATATTTATACATACCATGTCACAATGGTTACATACAACATTGATATCAGTGCTTGCCACAACCCCTCTGACCTACATCTCCAATCATGTGAATACACAATCATTGATGAACAACTTCCTGATCAACCCAAGGTTCTCCCAGCATCTCATGATGTTTGTCAGACCCCCTATCAACTGTCCTTGGGCTCACACAATATATCTTACTGATCACATTCCACACTAGCTGTTATGTTCCTTCCTAGACATTTGCCAGCTGTTATCGTACATTTGTTTATTACTATTTACTTTTCAAATTCTGTTATGTAATGTATAATTCTTGCTAATCTTAGCACGGAAGATTAGAAAGGATGCTGATTTCTACCGATGTTTATAAAGTTTCAATATCAGCTTTAATATAAAGTTATTCTTAGTTATACCTAATATTACGATTCAATGACAAAGCTGTCAATTTCAAGAGTAGCTTCCCTCACCCATGCCCCAACCTTATCCTTGTAACCCTGCATTTTCCCATGGCTAACCTACCTAACCTGCACATCTTTGGACTATGGGAGGATACCCATGTGGACTCGGAGAATGTGCAATCTCCACACAGATGTTTGCCCAAGTGTGAATTGAATCCGGGTCCCTGGCGCTGAGACAGCAGTGCTAACCACTGAGACACTGTACTGCCTGACATTTTCTAGGATGCCTATGTTCACTTTAACCTCTATCTTTTTTTGTATGTATTTAGAGAAGCTTTTATTGTAAGTTTTTAATCTTCCTCCCTAGTTTGCCCTTATTTTTTATTTTCTCTGTCTTTATTATGTTATTACTCCTCCTTCGCTGGATTCTGAATTTATGCCAATCTTCAGGGCCTCCACTGACTTTTGCCTTCTTGTATACTTTTTTCTTTCAACTTAGTACTCTTCTTAATTTCCTTGGTTAGCCATAGTTGATTTATCACTCTTTTAGAATCTTTACTCCTTCTGGGATATATTTTGCTGAGAGTCATGAATTACCTCCTTTAATGCCTGGCACTGCTTGCTTACTGTCATTTCTGCTAATCTATATGCCCAGTTCACTTTAGCTAACTCTATCCTCATTACATTATAATTCCCTTTATTAAGTTAAACACAGTCGTTTCTGTTGATAATCTAAAGTTGAGAATTCCTGTGGCATTTGATATATTTTGAAAGTTTAAAGTGGAGATATGTATTTTCAGGATAATTTCTTCTCATCCATTTCCAGTCTTCCTTGAAGATTTATTTGGCTTTGAATTGTTACTGTAATTCTCAAAGTTCAGTTATATTATGTTAAATTTGGTATGTCTTGTATCAGACACATATCTGGATGAATCTGGAGTTAATACTGATCTCTATTACAATACCCTCAGACTTTATGTCAGTAATGAAGAAACGGCTGTTTGATGTTCATTGGGAAATTCGAGACTCCACACTTGAGTTCCTTGGCCAAGTGTGCTTCCAGTTTAAAGGTATAAGCATTTTTTTTCCAAGGGTCATTTTAGTTAAATCCTAGAACCAATGAACTGATTGCTCCTTGCATGATTAAGGTAGTCTTCTGAAAAGATTTTAATTTGATTGATCTAACTCCTCATCATATTTTACTGTAATATTTAAGAATGATTTAAGATTATCCATCTTGATGTATCAATGTATTCACTCAATTTTTAATTATAAATTGAACAGATTGCTAAAGTGCGCAGAATACTTTGAAGTTGGAATGGACAAAATAATTGCTCATCCTTAAACTTACTAAGCTTTGCTTGTTTGCATAAAATTTACTGGAACTGGATTTGATTGTTATCTTGTTTCAGGAGTTGAGAGTTTCTGTCAGCTACTTGGTTCCTGTGGAATTCCTCACCTTGTTTTGGAGCTGCTTTCAGATCCTGAAAGTTATGTTCGAGCAAGCGCCATTACTGCTCTGGGGAAGATGAACTATCTCTCTCCTAAATGGCAAATGTTACCAAATAAGAACAGTGTCACAGCGGTGAGGGTTAGTCAGTTTTCTGTGGTATGTTTAAATCGGCGTTTATTTTTGTAACCAGTTCAATTCCACTTTAGCTGCTCTTTGTCTCTTGCATTATGAGGGGATTGGCTAGCTGAAACTGTTCCAGACAAAGGACAAATTCAATGCACTGGAATTAGTTTCCTGTCAAATTTTAAATCAGCTCTGAAGGTCTTTGCCTCTACCATCTCTTACTGATAACGCTGAGATTGTGAGTTCACAACATGAGAAATTGAGGGGTGAGAATCCTCGTTTTTATTCAATGGGTTAGTGAATTAATGTATTGTCCACCCAGCATGAATTTGGAATGAATGATAATGAAAATACTTGGAATGAATTTTAACACTAGCAATCCAGGAATTATCTGCATTATATGCAGTATTGATATTCACTTAAACCACAAATTGTAGATCATTCTAATACTCCCCTCAATAGTTCGCTTGCCACCAACTGACAGAAGGTCAGTTATCTCTTCAAAGCATCTACTTGTGAATACCAAATAGTGAAAGAGAATAAGTTAATTTGGAGAACAGTTTTAAATTCTGCTTATAGAATGGTTCACACAAATTGGGAAGTAGATAACGGCATAATATAAATATCATTCTTGTCACTAAATGGCATTACGTGAATTCTAATCACTTTAATTGATTACAAGAAGTCAAGAATTTGCTTTTGTAGTGACACATTTGAAAATAATCCTCTACAAGTGCAGTCCATATTTATTTGCTGCCTTTAAGTTGCCAGTTGTGGTCGGTTTCTAACCTTGGCTTTTGTCTGAGGTCACAGCATTACAATTGTTTGCTTGGTATCTTCCTCCTGTCTCTCCTCTGTTGCTCCCTTGAGTGGTGATAGAAGCTGGAACCTGAACAAACAAAGGTGGTTTGACATTCGGTAGCAGAAACACAACAAACTGTCCCTTTGGAAAGCCAGTCATGATGTGATTATAAAAAAAAACTGATAAAAAAATCTGAGGCCTTTTCAGAATTTTGACAAAATAATATTTTGTTTTTAAATAAGGTTTGCTTGACTGAACCGTTCGAAACTAAAGCAGGAATGTCTTTAAAAGATCCCATGTGCACTCCCAAATGATCTTTCAAAAATAGTTTCAAGTCCTCCTCAGTCAGGCTGTGACATGGATGATCTTACACAATGTCACATGAAATTGGTCATTTAAAGCAACACATACTCATAGGTATGATACTAAATGAAAAATTGGGACAAATAATAGTAATTATCAATTATCAGTGAGTATACCTGAGGTATGTTAGAAGTAGTTGAACTTCCTGTGATGGATGCTAACCTCCTGTGTAATGGAGATATCTTGTGCAGTGATATTAATATAACAAAAGCTTAACCAATTGCATTAGAATGAGGATTCTTCTTCTGGTTGTGTCTGCTTAGAAAAACATTTAGAAACTGCCACATCAAAACTTCCAATAGATTTTCAATCAAACTATGCACAGCTTTGAAGGTGTCAGAATAGAGAAATACAAGAGTTCATTGATATCAGTAATCTCGAGATTATTATTGGTAATGTGAATACTTGAGCCAAGTTATTTCTTTTCTCGGCTTCCCAAATCAACAATGACTTGTAGGTGATGGCCTAGTGGTATTATCACTAAACTATTAATCCAGAAATTCAGCCAACGTTCTGGGGACCTGGTTCAAATTCCACCGTGGCAGATGGTAGAATTTGAATTCAATAAAAACAACTGGAATTAAGAACCTGACAATCACAATGAAATTACTGTTGATTGTCAGAAAAGCCCACTTGGTTCACCAATGTCCTTCAGGGAAAGAAATCTGCCACCCTCACCTGGTATGGTCTACGTGTGACTCCAGAACCACAGCAGTGTGGTTGACTGTCAGTTGCCCTCTTAAATGGCCTATTAAGCCATTCAGTTGTACCAATCGCTACAAAGTCTCAAAGAAATCGATCACCTGGCATTAACTTAGGCAGTGGAAAAGACAATGGCAGAGACAGCCCTGTCAGCCCTGTAAAGTCCTCTTCACTAACATCTGGGGGCTAGTGCCAAAATTGGGAGAGCTGCCGCTCAAACTAGTCAGGCAACAGCCTGACATAGTCATAGTCATGGAATCATACCTTACACTCAATATCCAGACACCACCATCACTATCCCTAGATATGGTCTGTCTTGCAGACAGACCACCCCAGCAGAGGTGGTGGCGCAGTGGTATACAGTTGGGAGGGAGTTTCTCTGGGAGTGCTCAACAGTGACGCCACACCCCATGAAGTCTCATGGCTCAAGGTTAAACATGGGCAAGGAAACCGCCTGCTGATTACCACATACCGTCCTCTCAGTTGATGACTCTGTACTCCTCCATGTTGAACAACACTTACAGGAAGCACTGAGGATGACAAGGGCATAAAATATACTCTGGGTGGTGGATTTCGATGTCCACCGCCGAGAGTGGCTTGGAAGCAGTACTACTGATCGAGTTGGTCGATTTAGCTGCTAGACTGGATCTGTGGCATGTGGTGAGGGAACCAACAAGAGGGAAAAACATACTTGACTTCATCCTTACCAATCTGCCAGCTGCAATTGCATCTGTCCATGACAGTATTGGTAAGAGTGACCACTGTACAGTCCTTGTGGAGACGAAGTCCTGCCTTCACATTGAGAATAGCCTCCATTGTGTTGTATGGCACTACCACCATGCTAAATGGGACAGACTTTGCATGGATCTAGTAACTCAAGACTGGGCGTCTATGAGGCGCTGTGGGCCATCAACAGCAGAATTGTACTCCAGCACAATCTGTAACCTCATGGCCTAGCATATCCCTCACTCAACCATTACCATCGAGCCAGTGGACCAACCCTGGTTCAGTGGAGAGTGCAGGACGGCATGCCCAGAGCAGCACCAGGTATACCTGAAGATGAGGTATCATCCTGGTGAAGCCACCAAACAGGATTACTTGCATGCCCAACAGCATAAACAGCAAGTGATAGACAGAGCTAAGTGATCCCACAACCAGTGGATCAGATCTAAGCTCTGCAGTCCTGCCACATCCAATTGTGCATGGTGGTGGACAATTAAACAACTCACTGGGGGAGGATGCTCCACAAATATCCCCACCATCAATAATGGAAGAGCCCAGCACATCAGTGCGAAAGATAAGGCTGAAGCTTTTGCAGCAATCTTCGACCAGAAGTGCCGAGTGGATGATCCATCTCAGCCGCCTCCAGTGGTCCCCAGCGTTACAGATACCAGTCTTCAGCCAATTCGATTCACTCCACATGATATAAAGAAACAGTTGGAGACAATAGATACTGCAGAGGCTACAGGGCCTGACGACATTCAGGCAATAATACCAAAGACGTGCTCCAGAACTTGCCGCTCCCCTAGCTAAGCTGTTCCAATACAGTTACAAACACTGGTATCTACCCAACAGTATGAAAAATTGCCCAAGTATGTCCTTTATATAAAAAGCAGGACAAATCCAACCCAGCCAGTTACCTTCCCATCAGTCTACTCTCAATCATCAACAAAGTGATGGAAGGTGTCAACAACGCTATCAAGCAACACCTGCCCAGCAATAACCTGCTTAGTGACGCCCAGTTTGGATTCTGTTAGGGCCACTCGGCTGCTGACCCCATTATACCCCTGGTTCAAATATGGACAAAAAAGGTGCATTCCAGAGGTAAGGTGAGATTGCCAGCTCTTGACATCAAGGCTGCATTCAACCAAGTGTGGCATCAAGGAAGCCCAGCAAAACTGGGATCAATAGGTAATTTCAGTTGTTGGAGTCATACCTGACACATAAGATGGTTGTGATTGTGAGAGGTCAGCTGTCTCAGCTCCAGGACATCTCTGCAGGAGTTCCTCAGAATAGTGTCCTCAGCCCAACCATCTTTAGCTGCTTCGTCAATGACCTTCCCTCCATCATTAGGTCAGAAGTGGCAATGTGCAATCATTGGCGCACAATGTTCAGCACCATTCGTGACTCCGCAGATACTGAAGCAGTCCACGTTCCAATGCAACAACATTTGGACGATATCTAGGCTTGGGCTGACAAGTGGCAAGTCACTTTCACACCACACAAATGCCAGGCTGTGACCATCACGAATAAGAGACAATCTAATCACCATTCCTTGGAATTCAGTGTTACCATCGCTGAATCCCCCACTACCAACATCCTGGGGGTTATCATCAACCAGAAACTGAACTGACTCCCCACATAAATGCAGTGGCAACAAGAGCAGGTCAGAAGCTGGGAATAATGTGGCAAGTAACTCACCTCCAGACTCCTCTAAACCTGTCCGCCATCTGCAAAGCACAAGTCAGGAGTGTGATGGAATACTCCCCACTTGCCTGGACGAATGCAGCCCCAACAACACTCAAGAAGCTGGACACCATCCAGGACACAGCAGCCCACTTGATTGGCACTGCATCCACAAGCATCCACTCCCTCCACCACCAACGCTCAGTAGCAAGTGTGTACTATCTACAAGATGCAGTGCAGAAGTTTACCAAAGATCCTCAGACAGCACCTTCCAAACCCATGACCACTCCAATCTAGAAGGACAAGGGCAGCAGATATCTGGGGACACCACCACCTTCAAGTTCCCCTCATCATCCTGACTTGCAAATATATCACCTTTCCTTCATTGTTGCTGGGTCAAAATCCTGGAATTCCTTCCCTCATCGCATTGTAGGTCAACCTAGAGCAGGTGGACTGCAGCAGTTCAAGAAGGCAGCTCACTACCACCTTCTCAAGTGCCACTAGGGATGGGCAAGAAATGCTGGCCAGCCAGTGATGCCCACACCACACAAATGAATAGAAAAATATTTATATAGCAACTTTATTGGTGTGGGTTAGCTCAAATTTGCTCGGTGGTTGATTTGTGATGCAGAGTGATGGAATAGCGTGAGTTCAATTCCCGCACTGGCTGAGGTTACCATGAAGGTCCTGCCTTCCCAACCTCTCGCCTCATCTGAGGTGTGGTAACCCTCAGGTTAAGCCACAATCAGTTGTTCTCTCTACTGAGAGAGCAGCCCTTTTGCCCTCAGACGGTGGCAACTACTAATGTAGTAAAACATTCTGAGTGTTAAAAGCAAGAGATATTCAGGCAGGTAAATGGTAGTTTGGCCAAAGAAGTAGATTTTAAGAAATGTCCTAAAGAGGGAAGGGAGATTGGAAGGTGTTGGGAAAAAGATAGTCTTAGAGGCCTACAGCACAGAAAAAGGCCCTTTGGTTCACCTAATTATTCTAGTCCTATTTTCCAGCACTTGGCCCATAGTATTGTATGTCTTGGCATTGCAAGTCCATATCTAAATGCTACTTCAATGTTATGAGGGTTTCTGCCTCTACCATCCTTATAGGCAGCGCATTCCAGACTTCCACCAACCTTTGGGTGAAGAAGCTTTTCCTCATGCCTCCTCTAAACCTCCTGCTCCTTTACCTTTAAAACTATGTCCCTTGGGCATCGATCCCTCCATCAAGGGGAAAGTTTTCTTCCTGTCTATCCTATTTGGCCCCTCATTAATTTTTACATCTCAATCATGTTCCCACTTAATCTCCTCGGCTCCAAGGAAAATAACCTCAGTCTGTCCAATCTCTCTTTATAACCTCCTGCCCAGGAAACATTCTGGTAAATCTCTTCAGCTCCATCTCCAGTGATATCACATCCCTCCGATAATGTGGATTCCAGAACTGCATGCAGTACTCTACCTATGGCCTTGTTTTATACAATTCATGTGGATCATCCTGCTTTTGAACTCTGTGTCTTGACTAATAGAGGCAAGTGTACCATATGCTTTCTTAAACACTTTATCCACATGCCCTGATACTCTAAGAGATCTGTGTACATGTACATAAAGGTTCCTCTGGTCCTTGGTGCTTCCTAGGGTCCTATCATTTATCATGTATTCCCTTGCCTTGTTTATTCTATCCAAGTGCATCAACTCTTACTTGTCTAGATTTAATTTGATTTGCCACTAATTAGCCTACTTGACCAGCCCGTCTATATCCTCCTGTAATCTAAGGCTAGCATCCTCACTATTTACCACCTGACCAATTTTTGTACTGTGTGCAGACCTACTGACCAAATTTCATACATTCAAGTCTAAATCATTTATATAAATTACAAACAGCAAGAATTCTAACACTGATCCCTGAGGGAGGCCACTGGACAGACCTCCTGATTCAAATCTTAGGCACAGTTAAAGTGTGCAACTCTTGAGAACCAGTGTAATAACTCCGCAGAGGCCAGTATCCTGTCACCAAGTTATCCTTTATTTACACATGAACAGTCCTTGACTATAGTACTGCCTCTTCAGAGTCAGCTGTCAATGCCAGAACCTCGGACAATCCTCTTTTTATCTGAAGGCCAGGGCTCCCTGATAAGACCATATTAACAGCCCCATTCAGGGAGCTCATATTTCTATCCCTGTCGTTGCATGTGGGGTGGTCCTATAAGTAAATAACATAGTTGCAGGAGTAGGCTATTTGGCCCTTCGAGTCTGCACCACAATTCAATATGATCATAGCTGATCATGCAATTTCAGTATCCTACTCCCACTTTCTCACCATACCCCTTGATCTATTTAGATGCAAGGGCTACTTCCAACTCCCTCTTGAATATATCTAACAAACTGGCTCAAACAGCTTCCTGTGGTAGAAAATTCCGCAGGTTCACAACTCCCTGAGTGATGAAATTCTTCCTCGCCTCAGTCCTGAATGACTTACCCCTTATTCTTAGACTGTGACCCCTAGTTCTGGACTTACCCAACATTGGGAACATTCTTCCCACATCTGTCTTGTGAACTGTGACAACTTAATATCTAATGAGGCTGTACATTGTTTTTTCAAGCCTTCCTTCAAAGCTTGGACTGCTGTTTATGAATGATGACTGGTATGGAACTGACCTTGTTTATTGGATTCCATTTGACTTTGGGAAATACCCAAACTCCCTGCTGGTAAACAATGGCCCGTCACCTGTGGGCAACACTTCCGGGACTCTGTGTATTAAAAAAAAATGCACAGTTTTTCTATCATCCGAGTGTTTGACAAATAGGCTCTATGTATGTCCAACACTTGTTATGGGGAACAGGAGTGATTGTCCTGAGCAAAAGTTGATGCCAAATACTGGCTAAGCTCCACCAGGGCCACCCAGTGCTCTCCAAAATGAAAATGTTGGTGAGACGTAATGTCTGATAACCAGTTGGTGGGGCAGTGCCCAGAGTGCCAACAGGGACATAAAACTACCACCAGCAACTCCTTCACATCTGTGGGAATGGCTTGGTAAACCTTGGACTCCATTGCACAGCGACTTTGCAGGTCCTTTCATGGCTCAATGTTCTGAATCGCTGTAGACACCCACTCAAAGTTGTGGGGCTTCGGGCAGCATTCAGTAGTGGGCTCTAATACTAACTGTTTATAATTACAAGTTAGAACACCATCTGGGAGGCCAAGTAATGAATGCGGATGCATTGAGCAACCTCCCATTAGCAGGTACAACACCAGTGGTACCCCCAATGGAAGAGTCCGTAATAGAATTAAATTTTCTAGACATGCTTCCAGTCACAGCTGACAATATCAGACTTTGAATGCAGAAAGATCCAGTCCCGTCAAAACTGAAACAACTGGTGACTCAACTACTGTGTCTCCGGAGACACTGTACCAGTTCTCACTGTACCAGAATCTCTTTTTGACTTTTTAATACTATTCATTCTTGTAATTCATGGAAGAAAAATGAAGGTTATATTCACATGTAGATCATTAAATGGTATTAGTAGATGTATGCATACTGGAGTTTTTTTAGGTTTGCAGTAAATGTATGCATGAAGAGGTTTACTACTTGTTTAAACTTACATTTTGTGTTAATTGTTTGCCACCTTGAACTTTAAGAACAAATGAATGTCATAAGTTATATTGTTTTCACACACTTTATTTTGTATTCTAGGCCAATATTCTCTCCTATTTATTGGATATTTTGAACCAGGATACTGAGGGCTTTCCCAGGAGGGCTGCAATTAAAGTGCTTGCTGATTGGCTGAAAAACAGCCACAGGCTCAGTTCCTGTGAATTGGAGAATTTTATTCCTGTCATTTTGAAAATAGGAAGCAATGATTTGGATTGGGAAGTCAAAGTTCATACCCTGGAATTGGCAGAAGCTTTCATCGATCGTTCAGCTTCCAACTTATCCATTAGTCCATGTGCAGTTTTGATGTCAAATAGCACCGGTTCTACACAAGTGAATGTCTTTCTGCAGACCCTCTGTGAGGTTGGAATTTTTACTACTTTATTTCATGCTTTATGGGATTGTGACAGACCTGTAGCTCAGAAAGCATGTGAGATCCTAATTAAACTAAAAACAATTGCTTCAGGTGCTGACAATGTAGAAATTCTCAAATCAAATGGACAAAAACCAAGCAGAGAAAGTTTTAGCAGTTGGCTTTCCTGCAGTAACTTAAATTTGCAAAATGTCAATGACATCATGGAGATTTTGATAGCTCTGGACTTGGAAATCCAACATCAACAGCTTGTTCTTGGCAGTGATCACATCGAGAGCAGTCTTCAATCTCTATTAGAGGACATATTGGCAGCAGCTGAAAATTCTGAAGATGGTGGTGCAGACTGTTACTAACATGGTAGCTGTTATCTAGTGATTCATTATCTTCAAATCAAAGTGAATGATACTTGCAAAATCCTGGTACTAATTTTTATTATAATGTCACATCTGGGAAATGTGCTAGTTATTTGATAAACCAGCAGCAAGTTTTCATGGGTTTAAATAGAGACAAATATTTATTTACACATTCACTCTGAAAATCTAGTGCTGCATTACTCACTTGGCACATATGTACATGCTGACACAAACACTGTTTAAGAGAATAGTGCATTTTTACAAGTCACAAAAAAAGGGTAGTTTGGAATTTTTGTGCTTGGCTCACTTAATGGAAAAGCATGCTTTGCAGGCCCAGTAAAGAAGGCACTTTTACTTCTGAAGAGTAGCCTAACTGGGTTCATTAGCTGGAGTCATATCAGAATCACACATTTAATTAGGAGCTTTCTGGAGGCTTGAAGTAGTCTGTGCAGAAATTGCAAGAGTCATTTGACCCATTTTAGCATCCTTTTACTGTCTGTTTTTAAAAGAGCTGGCAGTTCCATACTGAATACAGTCTGTGTTTAAAACTATGACTGTGACCTGCCTTAACTGGGCATAAGTTTTGCATGAACCAGTGCAGGAACAGGCATTTTAAAACATAATTGCTTTTTACATATCAAATCAGAGCATCCTGCCCAGACCTATCCCTCTATGACACACCTAATCCACACATCCCAGAACACTATGGGCAATTTAGCATAGCCAATCCACCTAGCCTACACATCTTTGGACAGTGGAAGGAAACCAGAGTACCCGGAGGAAACCCACACAGATGCGGGGAGAATGTGCAAACTCCACACGGACAGTTGCCCAAGGGTGGAATTGAACCCGGGTCCCTGGCGCTGTGAGGCAGCAATGCTAACCACTGAGCCGCTGTGTCACTCCCATTTACTTTGCACTAAAAAGCATTCCATGATATGTTTATGAATGATGACCTGGCACAGTTTTCCACCCAAGGTAAGAAGGGTTTTACTGCAAATTATTGACAAGTATATAGTCCATCATCTGCAAATAAACTGATTTTAAATAACTGAAAATTACTTTTAAAACTATGCTGAACCATTTAATAGTTTCCAGTTTACACATTTTCTTAGCAAATTAATATTTTTAAAATATAAGAATATTGTAACTTTTGCTTTTCCTTAAATTAAATCTTAATTTGTAGTGTTTTCTCAAAGGGATTTTCAGAAAGAATTAAGCACAGTTGTAAACTGTGATCATTGAAGGAACAAGGGTATGGCCAATTCTGAAGATTGGCACAGTTTCCAAGGACATTTTTAAAATCAATGTAAAGAGATTGTTGAAACTCAGTTTGTGTTGAATGTAATTAGTACTCAAAATCCTTCAAACATTTAGAATTAGAACCCCTACAGTCTGGAAATAGGCCCTTCGGCCCAACAAGTCCACACTGAATCTCGGAGTATCCTAACCACACCTGTCCCCTTATAACCCACCTAATCTACACATCCCTGAACACCACGGGCGATTTAGCATGGCCAATCCACCTAACCTAATCTTTGGATTGCGGGAGGAAACTGGAGCAAACCCACGCAGACACAGGGGGAATGTGCAAACTCCACACAGACAGACACCCGAGGCTGGAATCAAACCTGGGTCCCTGGTGCTGTGAGGCAGCAGTGCTAACCACTGAGCCACTGTGCCACCGCTAGTTTAACCTAATTGGGTCAATTATACCAATTAAATCATCACAACTTAGCGAAAACTCCTTCTCAGGATTCGTGCCATGAATCTTAAAGCCATTTTTAAGATTTTAATGGAACTGCATTAAAATTTTTCCAACTCAGGAAATGCATACATGAAATTATTGAAATCTGCCAAATGCTATATGTTAAATTTTCAATATAAATTAATAACTTGACATCTGACAATAGGCAAACAAAAAATGAAAATCTGAAGTTTGAAAATAGTTACCTGGTTTCCATTTGGATACATTGGGCTGAATTTTACCATATATTGGCTCGATGTCAATTCGAGGGAGTTTCATGGTTTCTGTCAGCACTAGCAAATTCTCTTGTGTAATTCTCCACTTCTCATTTCATTATGTTTACATCATGCCTTTACAGCACTCTGTTTATCCTATATTACATTCAGCAGCAGTGGAAATACTCAGCACTGCTGGAACATTCTGGAGTTCGCACCACTTTTTGTTTGGAAAACACAGTTGTACACCAGGTCAAATACCGAAAGCCACAAAGTACCATTCACAATATGTTACTGCGCAATTCTAAAGGAAATGGCTGAGAGGGGGAATTTGGCATCCCACCACCAACAGAGACATAGAGTCTTGCTGGACTGGCTACTAGAGAGAAGGACTGGTTTGCACAAGACCACCATAGGAGACCATGACACCAAATACCGCCAGCCTGGTCCGAGATTGCGACCCCTGTTCAGTGTGGAAGAAAGTTAATGACCATCATCTCTCAGATCCCTCATGCTCATTTATACTGCCACTGCTCCACCCACCTCCCAACAGAGCTTATGGTCTATGCTCTCACCATTGTGTGCACCATCTTCCCTTAATATATCTCACCTTCTCTCCCTTCAGGCCCCCTCCCCTCCGCTCACACACACACCCCACTAACCTTGCATGCTTCTGCATTTCCTGCTCTCTCTCTGGGGTGATTTCACAACCTGTCCTTCACCTGCATCAGCACTAACAGCTGTGACAGACACCTAGATCTCACTCAATCCCTCTCGTTGCCTCAGTGTACAAGAAAATAGCCCACAGTAGGGTAGAAAGTGGTGGTGGTGTGACTGATATCTATCTACTTGCCTCCGACAAGGAGAGAATTCTTGCTGTCTTAGGAGTGAAGTATGACTACTCATGGTCCTTTAGAGACGTCCATATCCTGACAACCAAGTAAAATTAATTGTCAAGTGATGCGCCCTCTCTTCATACTACCACAGTGAATATATTCTTAACATGCCCATGCTGAGTTTCTCCATCAATTTCTGTTTTTGTTTTTGGTTTCCAGCATCTGCAGTTCTTTGTATTTTTTTTGGTTAGTGATATATCCATTGTGCCCTGAAGACAGCAGCTGCACTGGACATTACTTCCTCCACCACTTCTGAGGAAGAAGCTGCAGATCCCTCATATAAATTACCAGCAAGGCTGCCTCCTGCAACCCCATCTTGAGCAGATGCTGACCTTTCAGTGGGGATGTTAGCTGGATTAGAGTGATGAGCAAATTCTGGTGAGCACATCACCACCCCTATCTCTGTAGCTGTTCTTCCACACTAACAGGGACATCAGTGACCTCTGGGTCATCCTCAGTTACGTTGGCAAGGAGTGATAAACCTGTCAATCCAGGTGTGAGGAAACAGAAGGAAAGGTCAGTGGAGAAGGTAGCTCGAGAGGCTTTCACTAATTCTTTCAATGCTCCCATAGAGGAGCTGCCAATCCTCTCTCTAAAATGTATCAACACACAGGATGAAATCCCTCTAACTCAAAATGGTGATGTAGCAGTCATCTGTTTTCCATTCTGCCTGATTTTCTTTTGCATATTGGACAGTGTGTAAAATGAGGTGTCTATTTGGAATTACCTGCTTTTCTGTGACTGCCCAAGATGAACTTCATCCTTTGTAACAAGGATCAGAAGATAGGCAACCAACTTTCTGCCTTCCTGTTTAAAACTTGCAAACCAAATCGTCTGTTGAGTTCTTGTGGACGATTGTTTGGACATATGGCTTTAAATGAAACTTGCTGATGCATACATTGTCACTTCCTGGGAAAATATTGCTCCAGTTATTCTAATCGCAACCTCTCATCACCCATTTTCCCCAAACCAGCTGCAATCCCACTTGCTTTTGAGTGCACCTTGGAAAATAACACACACAAGCACAAATATATGCATACACACACACATATACAGATGCACATGCATGTATATGTGCACACACCCCCCTACTCTCGTATAGACAAACACATATTCTCACACACACATACGCTTATACTCACCCCCATACACTTCCAAAAGCCATACTAGCCTGGGCCTTCAAAATCTTTTTAGCTATTAAGCTGCTAAACCCATCGTTCACCTCCAATTTTGTACTGCTGTCATACTGACCATTCTGCATGTTATACATCTTTGCACCCTGAAATTCAAAAGGTATATTTGTTACACAAGTAGTTGTTTCTTTTTCTTTATTCCATGGGATACGGTCCTTGCCAGCAAAGGCAACAAAAGGAAAGGTCACAAGTGAGTGCACCTGTGACATTCTCCCTAATTAGTAATACAACTCCTCCACCCCTTGTACCTTCCTCTCTATCACATCTAAAACAACAAAACCCTGGAACGTTGAGCAGCCAGTCTTGTCCCTGTCTCAACCAAGTCTCTGTAACGGCTACAACATCATAGTCCCGTGTACTGATCCAGGCTCTAAGCTCATCTGCCTTACCTATAATAGCCGTGCATTCATGTGTCCTATCTTTCTGATTCTTTAATCTGGAGATTACTACAGTCGAGGTCCTGCTTTTCAGCCTCTTTCCTAATTCCCTGCACTGATTCTGCAGGACCTCACCACTCTTTCTACTTATGTTGTGCACAATGACCCCTGACTGCTCATCCTTCCCCTTAAGCATTTCAAGCAACTGCTCAGAGACATCCTTGACCCTGGCACCAGGGAGACAACACAGCATCCTGGAGTTCTGAACACAGCCACAGAAATGCATGCCTGTGCCTCTAACTAACGAGTCTCCTACTATTATGCTCGCTTGAACTTTGCCAGACCCTGTTCTGCAATAGAGCCAGTTGTGGTGCCATAAGCCTGGCTGCTGCTGTTACTCTCCTCTGAGAGGCTATGCTCCTAACAGTCCAAAATGTATACCTGTTGGAGAGGGGAATAGCCACAGCAGACTCCTGCATTATCTGCCTGCCGTTCCTGGCAGTCACCCATCTACCTGGCCGAAGCTGAGGTCTGACCATCTCCCTGTACTAGTGTCTATCACACTCTTCTGCCCCCATGTGCTCCTCTGTGTCCAACTGCCACTCCAACTGAACAATGCAATATGTGAGGAGCTGGAGCTGATCACACTTCCTGTAGGGACACCAGAATGCTCCCTGATCGCCTAATCTGGCAGGAGGAGCACACCACTACCCTAACTGCCATCTCTGCTCCTTTACACTAAGAAAGATAAAATAATCCTACCTTGCCTTTACCTTGTTCACCTTACTTACTGAAGCCCAGTCTTCACCTAAGCCCGAACTTTTACAAACCAGCAGCACTTCCACCACACAGCAGCCCCTCTCCAACTATTTTGTTGGTAATTTCCAATCAACTGGTTACTTAAGTTACAATGCAATCTTTACAACAGACCAGGTACCTTCTAGGCTACAACAAACATCCTAATAGCCTCTCTCTCTCCCTCTCCCTCTCCCTCTTTCCCCTTCCCACTTTTTTTTGTTAGCGGAGGAGGAAAGAATGGAAACACTACTGTAATGTAATCTTTGGGGCTTACCATTCCTTGACACAGGTTTCCTCCTCAAGCTGCTATCCAGTCGTGGTAACTGAGCGAACCTCACCCAGAATGTTCCTCAACAAAGTCTCTCTGCCACCCTCTGTTGGAAGCTGTTCTGCTTATCACCGAGGGCGGTTCTTCTTCACTTGCTGTCCACTCGTGGTGGCTAAGCTGCCTTTGCCCAGAGTGCTCCTCAGTGCAGTCTCTCTGCTGATCTCTTTGTAACTAAGATGGCACTGTAAGTGGTGACTAGTAAACTTTTCATAGTACTCATTTCAGTACATATTATGTACTGACTGATAGAGCTAAATAATGCCACAACCAACCGATCAGATGTAAACTCTGCAGTCCTACCACATCTAGCTATGAATAGTGGTGGACAATTAAACAGCTCACTGGAGGAGGAGGCTTCATAAATTTCTCCATTCTCAATAATGCGAAAGATAAAGCTGAAGCATTTGTAGTAATCCTCTGCCAGAAGTGCTAATTAGATGATCCATCTCAGCGTCTTCCAGTGGTTCCCAGCGTTACAGATACCAATCTTCAGCCAAATCAATTCATTCCATGTTATATCAAAAAAGCGGTTGAAGACACTGGATACTGCAAAGGCTATGGGGCCTGATTACATTCCAGCAATAGTACTACAACTCCCAAACATCCTGCACATCTAGCCAAGCTCTTCCAGTACAGTTACAACACTGGCACCTACCAGACCATGTGGAAAATTGTCCAGGTATGTCTTGTACGTAAAAAGTAAACCAAATCCAACCTGACCAATTACTGCCCCATAATCTACTCACAATCATCAATGAAGTGATGGAAGGTGTCATTAACAGTGCTATCAAGCAGCATTTGCACGGCAATAACTTGCTCAATGACTCTAGGTTTGGGTTCTGCCAGGGCCACTCAGCTCCTGACCTCATTACAGACTTGGTTCAAACATAGACAAAAGAGCTGAATTCTAGAGGTGAGGTGACAATGACAGCCCTTAACATCAAGGCTACATTCGACTGAGTCTGGCATCAAGAATCCCTAGCTGAATTCAATGGGACTCGGGGGCAAACTGCTGTTTGGAATCATATCTGGCACGTAGGAAGGTGGTCGTGGTTGTTGGAGGTCAGTCATCTCAGCTCCGGGACATCTCTGCAGGAGTTCCTGCGGGTAGTGTCCTCAGCCCAACCATCTTCAGCTGCTTCATCAATGACCTTGCTTTTACCATAAGATCAGAAGTCGGGATGTTCACTGAAGATTTTGTACAATGTTCAGCACCATTGATGACTCCTTAGATACTGAAGCAGCCTATGTACCAATGCAACTAGATCTGGGCAATATCCAAGCTTGAGCTGACAAATAGCAAGTAACGTTTGTGCCACACAAATGCCAGGCAATGACCATCTCCAATAAGCGATAATCTAACCACCGTCACTTGACATTCAGTGGTGTTACCATCACAATCCCCCACTATCAACATCCTCAGGGTTACCATTGACCAGAAAGTCAGCTGGACTCACCACATAAACACAGTGGCCACAAAAGCAGCTCAGAGGCTAGGAATACTGTGGCAAGTAACTCACCTCCTGACTCCCCATAGCCTGTCCACCATCGACAAGACGCAAGACAGGAGTGTGATGGAATACTCCCCGTTTACCTGGATGAGTGCAGCCCCAACAACACTCAAGAAGCTTGCATCTTCCAGGACAAAGCAGCCTGTTTGATTGGTACCACATCCACAAGCATCGACTCCCCTCACCATCAATGCTCAGTAGCAGCAGTGTGTACTACCTACAAGATCCAGTGCAGAAATTCACCAAAAATCCTTAGACAGCACCTTCCAAATCCACAACCACTTTTGTCTTGAAGGACAAAGACAGCAGGGGGCAAGTTACCCTCCAAGCCACTCGCCATCTGACTTGGAAATACATCGCTGTTCCTTCAGTATTGCTGGGTCAAAATCCTGGAATGCCTGTCCTAAGGGCATTGGGGGCCAACAAACAGCAGTTCAGGAAGGCAACTCCCACCAACTTCTCAAGAGCAACAGGGGTCATCCATTAAATCCTGGCCAGTCAGTGATGGTCACATCTCATGAATGAATAAAAAAACTTATCACTCGCTGATATGTTCCACATTCCTCACTGTATCACTTATTTTCTATAGAATCCTTACTTTAATAGTCTAATATACTGCCTACTTAGCACTGACACTGGTATATCCAAAGTCACACAACAGCAGGGTGTATAGTCCAACAGGTTTATTTGAAAGCACAAGCTTTCGAAGACCTGCTCCTTCAGTGGTTCACCTGATGAAGGAGCAGCGCACCAAAAGCTTGTGATTTCAAATAAACCTGTTAGACTATAACCTAGTGTCGTGTGACTTCTGACTTGGTCCAGCCGAGTCCAACATCAGCACGTCCACATCATTGATATGTCCCACATCCTTCAGTGTATTCATATCTATCAAAGCCTCTGACATACTACATACTACAGGACACATGCTCTCCATTCTGAAAAGTGTTCCGTACATAAAGCAGATTAATGAAAAATGTGATGTAACAATTCACAATTGATAATGACCTCAATTCGTATCAATGTGGTAACCTTTTAAATTGTGATAGGTTCCAGAACGCAACCATCAAGAACAGTGCTTTGTTTAATGACTTTTGTTTCACTAATAATAAAAAGTATCGCTCATATACTGGAGGCCAACTGTATATAACACGATTATTAGAAATTTATTTATACAAAAGGCTGTTATATAATAGTTTGCTTTTCAACAAACAGTGATAGGAATCAAATATTATCTAAGACCAGTGGGATGTGTTTCATTTCATGCAGCTGGTGTCTCCAAACATTGATGTTCCTCTTACTATGTGAGTGGATGTTCACATCTTTAGAAAGGTATTCTGTTCTATCTTGCATTTAACTTTTGAAATAAAACATTAACATGTTTGTGAAATAGTGGAGCTTGTTGTAGAGCAAGCAACATATTGGAAATTAATACTGGGCAGTAGTCAATAAAGCAATATGATGGCATATGGAACCTGGGCTCCTTTGACAATGATGTGGGAGAAAAGTTCCAAACAACAACCATCTCTTGTGTTCTTACCAATCTCACCATCTCTATCTAGAACTACAGTAACTTGACGTAATTCCTTGCTTTCCTCAATACTCTCATCTTCATTTTTGATGAGCTGCAAGAAAGTCCGAGAGCCAAGAACTCGGTGTCATTTTAAACACTCTCACTGGAGTTTGGGAACTTATTATGGCCTAGATTTTATAGTAGTTTTGATGATAGAAATGTCAGTGTTCAAACTCATTTCTGCCCTGTAGCTGAAACAGCTGTTCAGTTAGATCCACTAGCCTGTAAAGGCTCCTTTCAAGGATATACCCATCTCCGTTTTGAATGTTATTATTGAATCTACTTCCACGGTCCTTTCAGGAAGTGCCTCCCAGATTATAGAGCTCACCACATAAAATAATATCCCCCTCAACTTCCATTTTCGTTCTGCCAATTCTCTTCATTATGTGACCTCTGTTTATTGATTCGTCACATAGAGGACGCAATATTGGGCCTGATTTTAACTTTGTGTAAGTGAATGAGTTTTAATCTCATCATGTGGCTGGAATTTAATGTAATCAGCCTGCCACCTGGAGCTGACCAGTCACTTATCTGGGCAGTGATGGTCCTTACGTTTTAGTGGAGAATTCTCTGAACCAAGGACCCTGGGGACCCTGCCCCATGAGACCTGCCAGCCAATCAGGGACTGGCAGCAGTGTTTGATCAGTAGCACCATTGGGAAGTCAATGGTCAGTAATGCCCCAACCCAAGGTCAAGCATTGCTGAGCGAGCCAAGCCTCAGGGAAGTGGTGGGGATGTGTTATGCTTGTCATGGAGGAAAGGAAAATGAGCTGTTATCAATTGTTAGGGAAGTGCAGCAGTTTGGCTTCACCCCCTCAATATTCCCACTGCCTTCCTGGTGCCAGCTTCCTCAATTGGCCACTAAGTGCCTGACAATGAAGGAACCTACATGCACCCGCGCGCATGCACACAGAGTTTTCTGCTCGGGCTTCCTGCGTAATAGGTTCCACATTCTGGTAGTGGGACTAAGGCTTAAAGCAAGCATTAGTTGCCCACTTAGGATCTCAGTTATCTGAGAAGGCCATTCACAAGCCATCCATCACCTTCCTGCCCAATTAAATGCTTTCCTCATCATCAAAATCTTTTCCCTTGGGTCTGTAAGTTCAAAACTAGGGGCCATATTTTTAAGGTGAGATGAGAAAGATTTAAAAAGGACCCGAGGGGCAACTTCTTCACACAGAAGTTGGTTTGTATGTGGAATGAACTGCCAAAGGAAGTGGTAGATGCTGGTGCAGTTACAACATTTAAAAGACTTTTGGACAGGTATGTGAATAAGGAAAAGTTTGAAGGGATATAGGGCAAACACAAGCAGATGGGACTAGTTTAGTTCGAGAAACTTGGTTGGGGCAGACAGGTTGGACTGACTGGTCTGTTTCCGTGCTGTATGACTCTATGACTATGACTCCTTGCCTTGATAAAGTTCCAATCCAAACTTTTTAACAGCCATATTATTAAAGATTTGTAAGTGCACAGCCTCAGCTGTCTCTGACCCTGCATCCCTTTGGAACTGCAGCATCCAGTTCATTTCACTGTTCTTCATTCTTCTGACAAAAATGTATGAGTTCACATTTCATATTTCAAATTTCAATTGCCAGACCCCAGCCCATTTTATAAACTGAGACCTTCCGATCTCTGCAACTTTCCTCCTCGCTGTTCACCTCATTTCCAAGTTTTGTTTTCTACACACTTTGATACTGTCCTTGCATTCCAAGTCCCATTAATAATGTTTATCTGCTTAGAAATGAAAAGATTCAATAGCTGAATTTTGTCTGTATGGGTCTGCTGGAAATGACACAATTATTGTTCTCTGCTGGCTATTTTATCACTTACATATTGACAGATATTGCATAACAGCAGAAGTGCAAAGAAGGGAAGCAAACCCATTGCTCGATAATAAAGGGCTACCTCGATTTTCAGCTATTACGGTACAGCATATAGTGCCTGGAATCAAGCAGGTGGTTCAGGAATTTCGAGAGGGCCTACAAGAATTGGAGAAGGATTTGGATACAACTGGTAAGTGTTTACTTTGGTCAATTGCAACAGATGATGTGATTTATTATTAGACAAACTAATGCAACAGTGAAGGAGTACAGCATTGGCTGAGGTATCAGTTTTATGATGAAGCATTAAACGGAGACCACACCTGACCCTCCAAGTGTGTGTGAAAGTTGAGCGGAGGAATAGAAGGACGATAATGATAGGGTAATCCATCATCGGGGGATCTGATAGGCATTTCTGTTGCAGTCAATGTGACTCCAGGATAGTATGTTATTATGGAGTGGCTGCTGGCTAGGGTGATCAGTTAGAGATTGTGGTTCACAATAGTAGTGATGATTTCAGTAAGTAACAGTGTGTATGTAAAGATCGCCTGGCTGGTGGTGAGAAGGGCACTACCTGTGAGGTCTTTCTTGAAGGCCCAGTCTGTCTGCACCACCACACGCTGCTTTCAAAGCAGCTGCGGCGGTGGCGGGGTCAGGGGTTGGTATCAGTGTGGGGGTTGAGATTGTCACACATCTCTTGCTGGAATGTGCCTTTACAAAGGAAGTCTGGAGAAAGGTGGTTCTTGTCGAGGTCCATTCAGGGCAGCTTAGTGACGCAAGACTCTGTGTTGTGCGATCTGTTCCCTCGGACGCATGCTGAGACAAACATCACTGCGTCTGGAGGACCATCAGCTCAGTGAAAGATGCTCTCTTGTCTACCCAAAACTTGTTGGTCTCCCAGAGCAAGGTGTTAACCTTGACCAAGTGTCGCAGACTGGGACATTCCAAGGAGCTGAGAGACGGATTAAAGCTTGGGGCAGCTATTGCTAAGGCATAGTGCGGAAAGACTGAGGTCATTTCTGCTGAAGTTAAATGAGGGTCCATTCAGTTATCGAACCCTTGCGGTGCGTCAAATATATGTAAATATAATCCTGCACAAGTAAGACATGACTTTGGTTTATTTGTTGGATAGAGTCAAACTCCAACGTTTGTTTTCTTCGCACGCTACTGTACAGAACCAAACTGCATTTGTGATTATGTATGTATGTAAAGGTATTTTTGGGAATAAAGTATACTTTTGAAATAAAAATATATTTTTATGAATAAAGTATATTTATGAGATTACAAAAAAAAGGACTGGGGGGGGAATGAGGATTTCAGGAAGTTTCAGGAGATTCGAAAGGAATGGAGTCTCAGGATTATTGCCAGTGCAATGTGCTATTGAGCATAGAAAGAGTAGAATTGAGGATTGAACTGCAAGGCTGGAAAGTAAGGGTAGGAGGGTGGTCGTCAGATTCCAGAGCATTGGTTTTGGGAAAGTTGGAACTTGTGTGAGCTGGACAGTCTACACCCAAAGAGGACCTGCTAGTGTCGCTGGGGAGGGTTTAAATTAGATTATCAGGGGTTGGAAAGCTGAAGGTAAAGTCAGAAACTTAATGAGTGATTCTGAAAGACAGAGGAAGCAGAGGTTAAAAAATGCACTGCACCTAAAACTGGTAGTTTAACAGGTATCTATTTAAATGCAAGGCTTGTAATGAAGGCAATAAAATGAACCCACAGACACATGAATAGCATGATGTCATTGTTAAAATGGACATATTGTTGGTGTACTTGACAAATTGATAGAGTACTTCAAGAAAACAGATAACAATAATTTATTTTAAGTGCATGTCCACAGAGGAAACATTAACACTGAAGTTAAAACTCACTCTGCCATGTTACAGAACATCTTCAAGCTTTAACACAGATTACAGCATACATTGGCTAATTTCCACATATTAGTATCCCTGTAACCCATATTATCATGGTTTCCCATTGTCTTTCATAGCCTGTTCTTTCACTCGAGCTTTCTAATAGCATGGCTTCCAGCTACTAGCCTTAAAAACCCAAATGCCTTGTTTGTTATTCATTTCTCTCTACATATGTAGTTTCTACGTGCTTTACTGATTACTGACTATGTGGCTAAAGCACTCACTTAACCCTTTCAGAAACATAGCTTAAAAGGAGGCCAAGATGCAGGTCAACATCCCTGGATATAGTGTCTTCAGGCAGGATGGAGATAGGTTAAAAAGGTGGGTGATGTAATCGATCACAGCTGTTGAGCAGCAATGATAGACTAAATGAAATATCAAATGAGTTTTAAGAGTTGAGTTCAGAAAGTAAAGAAGTATTTATAATAGACACCCAAGCAGTGGGAGAGGAATAGAGGATCAAACATGAAGGCAATTTTCTGTGTAAAAAAGTAATGGGAGAATAATAATTGGAAATTTTTAACTGGGACATAAACAGTAGGAAAAGCACAGAGGGCTCAAAATTCCTGAACTACATTGAAAACAACCTTTTTTAGCCAGCAGGATACAAACTCAACTAGAGAGTTTCTAGATTTATAGATTTAATCTTCTGAAAAGTTGCTGGCAATTGGATGAAATATCAGTGGGTGACCATTTTGTAAACAGTGATCAAATAGTTAGGGATAACAAGGTGTGGAGCTGGATGAACACAGCGGGCCAAGCAGCATCATAGGAGCAG
>JAHRHZ010000023.1:52244944-52259035 GCA_024137785.1 Ginglymostoma cirratum
TAGAATAGGCGTCATAATGGAAAGTGACAGACAGCTCATAAGCAAAAGTTCTAAACTAGGGGAAGACAAACTTTACAAAAGGTGAGAGGTGATCAGGCATAAGTAGACTGTGTATAGCTACTTGAAGGAAAGTCAGCGGCAAATCAGTGGAAGCCATCCAAAAGCAAGATTCAATGGGCACACTGTAGTAAAAGAGTGGTTCTGCCAAATCTATAGACTCATTGTTATCCAGAAGCATACAGGGTCAGATAAAACTCATGACAATCTCAAAAACAGTAATAGCTCAGAAAACTTAGAAGAATAATGAAAGTGAAGGGTGAAGTGAAAAGGGAAATTAGAAAAGCAAAGAGCAAATGTGAAAAGATATTAGCTAGTAAAATGAAGCAAAATCCAACCATGTCCTGTAAGTAGATTAAGGGCAAAAGGATGACTAAGGAAAGAGACATGCCTGGTAACTTGTGCATGGATATAAATGTGGTGGGCAAGGTTTTAAATGAAAATTCTCTCTGACTTAGTAAAGAAGATGGCTGATACAGTCAGAAATAAAAGGTACTGCAGATGCTGGAGCAGCATCATAGGAGCAGGAAAACTTGACGTTTCGGGCCTAGACCCTTCATCAGAACGTCAAGTTTTCCTGCTCCTATGATGCTGCTTGGCCTGCTGTGTTCATCCATCCCCACGCCTTGTTATCTATGGCTGATACAGTCAGTCTAGTTAAAGAGGAGGAGTGTGAAATAAAATAAGCATCATGAGACGTGAAGTATTGAAAGCACTCACCTCCTTTAATCACCAGGACCAGATGAATTGCATCCTCCCTAGGCTGTTAAAGAAAGCCAGCGATGAAATACATGCTCTGAGGTTCATTTCCAAACCTCACTGTACCATTATTCAAAAAGAGGAAGAGGAATAAACCAAATACTTGTAGGCTTTTCAGTTTGACCCAGTGGTGGGCAAACAACTGAAATTGACATTGACATATAGAATTAACTGTGGATTAATCAGGAATAATCAGCATGATTTAGCTAAGGGAAAGTTATGTCTTCCTAATGTAATTGAATTATTTGAGGAAGCAACAAGAAAGGTTGAATGGTAGTGCAATGGATGTTGTTACATGGATTTCACTCTGTCAAGGTCTCACGTGATAAACTGGTCAGAAACATTAAAGTTTATGAGCTCCAGGGGAATGTGGTAAGCTGGATCAGTGACAGGAAACAAAGGGTGATGGCAGATGAATGTTTTAGTGAATGGAAAGCAGTTTCCAGTAGAGTTCTAAAAGGCTCAACAGGAACACAGTGTTTAGTGAAAGGGACGAACTAAAAAAAATCATTATTAGTAGGGAAATGGTATTGGGAAATGGATGGAACTGAATGCTGGTAAGTCCTAGGGCCTGATAATCTCCATCTCAGAGTATTTAAGGAAGTGGCATTGTTAGGCATCTTCCAAAATTCTGTAGCCTCTGGAACAGTTCCTACAGATTGGAGGGTAGCAAATGTAACACTCTGTCCAAGAAAGGAGGTAGAGAGAAAACCGTGAATTATAGACCAGTGAGTCTGACATCGATAGTGGGTAATATGTTAGAGTCTATTATAAAAGAATTAATAGCTGAGCATTTAAAATGCACTGGCAGGATTGCATAAAGTCAGCATGGATTTACAAGGGGGAAATCTTGCTCAACAAAGCAACTGGAATTCTTTGAGGATGTAACTCATAGACTTGATGAAGGGAAGTCAGTGGATGTGGTCAAGGACAAAACATTGCATGTTTTCAAGAAGGAATTGGATGCAGCACTTTGGGCTGAAAGTATCAATGGATATGGGAATAAAGCAGGAACAAGCTATTGAGTTGGATGATCACCATGATCATTATGAATAGCAAAGCAATCTCAAAGTACTAAACGGCATACTCCTGCTCTTATTTTCTGTGTTCCTGCGTTTCATTGTTGGGTATCTTGCAGTTTGTTATATATGTTACTGATTTAGTCTGACATGTGGGAGGCACAATTGGAAATCTTGCAGACAACACAAAAATTGACTGAGTAGTTGATAGTGAAGAAGGTGACTGTCAACTGCAGAAAGATATCGCTTTGGTTAACTGGGTGGAAAACTGGCAAAAGATCAATTTGAAGGAATAAGAGCTTATGCATTTGGGAAGGGCACAAAAGAAAAGCAAACATGATAAATGGGAGGATCTTGAGAGGGATAGAGAAAGTGAGAGACCTTGGAATGCGTGTCCACAGATCCTTGAAGTTTACAGGGCAGGTAGTTAAGATGGTAAAGAAGGAATATGGGCTGCTTTCCTTCCTTGGGAAAAACAGGGATAGAATGCTGGAACTATATAAGACACTAGTTAGGCCAAGGTTGGAGTTCTATGGAAGTTCTGGTCACCACGTTGCAAGAATGACATAAATGTTCTAGAGAGAAAAATAAGGGGATTTACAGGAATGTTGTCAGGGTATGAAAATTGCAGGAAGGAGAAAAGATTTGCTGGGCTAAGGTTATTTTCCTTAGATCATAGGCATCTGAGACATGACTTAATTGAGTATATTCTAAACAGCAAAACGGATTGCAAACTGCAAAACAGAAGACAGAGAGTTGGGATGAAAGATAGTTGTTCAGATTGATGTTCTGCAAAGATCAGTGCTGGGACCTGTGTTGTTTGTAACATATATAAATGATTTGGATGAAAATGTCGGTGGTTGATTAGTAAGTTTGCAGATGACATGAGAGTTGGTTGAGTTGTGGATAGTGAGGAAGGGTATCAAAGGATACCATAGGATATAAATTGTCTAGAAAATTGGTTGAAGAAATGGCAGATGAAGTTTAAAATGGACAAGTGTGTGGTGATGCATTTTGGGAGATCACATGCCAGAGGAACGTATACAGTAAATTGAAGGACCCTGAGGAGCATTGATATACAGAGGGATCTTGGGCTGCAAGTCCATAACTTCCTGTCAAAGGCAACACAAGTGGATAAAGTAATAAAGAGGCATGCAATTTGCTTGCCTTCATCAATATTGGCACTGATTATAAAAGTTGTCCAGCTGTGTTGAGCTGTATAAAACTTTAGTTAGGCTACATTTAGAGTATTTTGTGCAGTTCTGGTCACTACACTATATGAAGGATGCATTGGAGGGAGTGCAGAAGGTTGTTGCCTGGATTGGAGAGTATTAGCTATAAGGAGATACTGGACAAACTTGGATTGTTTTCACTACAGCATCGGGGACTGAGGGGCGACCTGATAGAAGTATACAAAAACTATGAGAGGTGTAGATTGGGCGAATAGTCAGAGTCTTTTTCCCAGGATGGAAATGTGAAATATTAGGGGGTGTACAGTTAAGGTGAGAAAGAAAATGTTTTAAGGAGATTTCTTTATTTATTTATTCACAGGATGAGGATGTCACAGGCTAGGCAGCATTTATTGCCCAGAGGGCAGTTAAGAGTCAACCACGTTGCTGTGGGTCTGGAGTCACATATAGGCCAGACTAAGGATGGCAGTTTCCTAAAGGACATTAATGAACCAGATGGCTTTTTCCTGACAATCATCTCACGGCCATCATTAGATTCTTAATTCCAGATATCTTTTTGAATTCAAATTCCACCGTCTGCCGTGGCAGGATTCAAACCTGGGTCCCCAGAACATTGTCTGAGTCCCTGGATTAACAGTCCAGTGATAATACCACTAGGCCATTGCCTCCCCACTAACATGCAAGACAAGTTTCTATGCAAAAGGTGGGTAGGTACCAGGGGAGTTGGTAGAAGCAGATACAATAACAGCATTTATGAGGCATTTAGATAGATGCATGAACAGTCAGAAAATAGAGGGATATAAACCAGATGCAGCAGATGGGATTAGTTTAGAACGGCACCATGGTTGGCACGGACATGGTGGGCCAAAGGCCAGTTCCTGTACTATACTGTTCCATGTTCTAAGTGGCTGTAAAAATGTAGAATTATATTAAATGCACTTATACTTTGTATGAAAGCATGCCTGTACTTTAGATTGAGATCATATTTCTTCCTCTTCAATAACTGTCAATACACATGTTTGAAACCTTTATAAACCAGATTGAAATCTGCCTGCACGGACAATTTAAGAGATCCTGCCACTCTGCTTTGTCAAAAACAACGATGGCTATGGAACCCAACATTAGCTGACTTCACCACCTTCAAGATCTCTCCACCCTCAACCGTCTCCATTTTCCTACTCACCTATCCGCTCCACCCTTCCCACTGACCAACCACAATAATCCCCTATCTACATCCACCTGTCTCCATCTCACCTCCCCTCCCCTCAGCCTCACCTCCGTCCCTCCATTTATTTGTGTTTCCCCTCCCCCTTCCCCAGTCCTGACAAAGGGTTTCGGTCTCAAATGTTGACTTCCCTGACTTGCTGTGCATTTCCAGCTCCACATTTATTGGCTCTAGCTTTGAGCATCTACCATTACTGTCCCCAATTAGCTATTTTTGTTCTCCGTTTGAACTCAGCAATCTTGCATTTAGTGATGATAGTTAATGCAGATGAAATATTCTGTGAATGTGGCCTAGATTTCCTTTATAACAGGTTTTTATCAAGTTCAGAATGAAAAATTGTTAACTTTTTTTGTTGCTATGTTGCATTAGAACATGCGGAGAAAACATGGGAATCAGTGTTTAACAGATTGGAAATCCTACAGTTCCCTATTCATTACAGCTGGGGGATTGTGTCATACCTGGATAAAGTAAAGAGTACTCCCGAATTACGGAAGGCTTATCATGAGGTTTGTATCATCTTTTCAGAGAATCATTAAACAGGTGGCTGACAATATCATGGGGCCGTTGTTTGCAGTTAGCTCTTCTTTGACAAACTGATTTTTAAATTTATTTCATAATCCTGCATCCCCAAAGCTATGCAATAGCCTGTTTGCTGAGTTCAAGGTGAGTAGTCCACCGCTTAGTATGGAGAGGGGACATTCTTACGAAGAGTCAAAATAGATTTCTAATAGGAAAGTTGGTGGCATGGTGGACCAGTGGTTAGCACTACTGCCTCACAGTGGCAGGGACCCAGGTTTGATTCCACCCTTGGGTGACTGTCTGTGTGGAGTTAAACATTCTCCTCCTGTCTGTGTGAGTTTCCTCTGGGTATTCCAGTTCCCTCCCACAGTCCAAAGATGTGCAGTTTAGGTGGATTGGCTGTGGGAAATACAGGGTTACACGGATAGGGTAGGTCTGGGTGGGATGGTTTTCAGAGGGTCAGTGTAGACTGAATGGCCTGCTTCCATGTTGTGGGGATTCTATGAAATTATGATTAACTACCTTGTTGGAATTTTTTGAAGAGGTATGGGAAAGGGTTGATCAGGCTAATTCATGTGACATTGTAAAACATGCATTTCCAAAAGGCCCGTTAGAAAAGTTATAGGTCATGGTATAAAAGAGACAGTGGTGATGTGGATACAAAATTGGCTGAGTCACAGGCAACAGATGATAATGGATATTCTTCAGGCTGGTGAATGGTTTGTAGTGGACATATCCAGGGGTCGATATTGAGTTGCTTGCTTTTCTTGACAAATATTAATGATCTAGATTTTGGTGTGCAGAGGACAATTTCCAAGTTTGCAAATGACACTAAAGTTGAAAGAGTTGTAATCTACGTGGAGGATGGTGTAGAACTCCGAAAGGATGTTGATTGGTTGAAGGAGTGAGTGGTTAAGTGACCGATGAAGTTCAGTACAGAGCAATGTGAGGTGATGCACTTTGGTTGGAAGAACATTGAAGGACAATATGAAATAGGGGGTACAAACCCAGAGAGGGTGCAGGAGCAGAGGGCCCTGGACAGCATTGCCTCTAATTTCTTACTGGCAATGTGGGCCTCCAAGATCCATGGCCATGACTTCTGAAACCAGAGGTCAGTGCAATGATTGGCGTGTTGTCACTGCTCTCTGTGTGTGGAATGTAGTTGCTGCTCAAACGTGTGGCTGCACAGCTTTGAGGGAACATTGGACATCAGTGTATATGTGCACAGATCATTAAAGATGGCAGGACAGGTGAAGAGACTAGTTAATAAACCTAAGGCTACGTTCAGATTTATCAATAGGGGCATATCGTACAAGTGCATGGAGATGATTTGGAACTTGTACAAGACTCTTGTTAGACCTCAGCTAAAATATTGTGTACAGTTGTGGGCACCACATTATAGGGAAGCTGTTAATGCATTGGAAAGAGTGCAGAAGCAACTTACGAGAATGGTTCCAGGAATGAGAGACTTCAGTTATGAGGAGAGAAAGAAGAATTTGGGACTGTTCACCCTGGAGACCCAAAGGCTAAGAGGAGATTTGACGGAGATTTTCAAAATCATCAGCACTGGACTAAATAAAGAGGGAGAAGCTGTTTCCACTTGTAAAAGAACAAGAACTAGAGGGTATAGATTTAAAGTGATGTGAAACAAAGCAATGATGGTGTGTGAAAAAGCTTTCTCACACTGTAAGTAGTTAGGGTGTGGAATGCACTGCCTGGAAATGTGGTGGAGGTAAGTTCAATTGAGACATTCAAGAGGGAATTGGATGGTTATTAGGACAGAAATAGTGTGCACGGATATGAGGAAAGGCAAGAGGTTGGCACTTGATACAGAGATGGTGTGGAATGGTCTTCTGCACTGTAATAGTTCTGTAATTTTGTGAACTGTGATGCGTGGCTTGGTTTTGTCACTCCACACAAGTCCATGAGGGGTTTGTACAGAGGCCGCACTGGGGAAGGACAACTTGTGCAGTGACTTTGGCTTGTCCAGAATCTGTTTAGCAACGAGAACTCTTTGTCATGGTCCTTCAAGGACTTTCATTTGACAGATGGGATTTGTCACAAGGAACTTGTTGTTGACATTCTGTGTTTCCCATTTCTTCATCTGATAGATTAAGATGGGCCAAATGGCCTTCCGCACTCAGAATTATTCCGTGACAGAGTGGGTGGTGGAGATGTGCTCACGTAATCCCCTACAAAAATTTGAACACTTCAATTTGATCCCTTTGACAGATGGTAAAGACATCACCAAAGTTGGAGCAGATCTTTTCCAAAGTCAGGAGCGTGACATTAGCTCGTCTCTTTTGGATTTATAAGTGTTGCTTCTTGATATTGTGCAAAGGTTATGAAATATTATTAATATTCTTAATTCATTGAACAAACCAAAAAACTTGATTTATGTTGACCTGCCAGTACTTTGTGTTGCAGATAGCACCACTGATTGTGAGGGAAAATATTCGATTTTCTCAGAGTGTTCCATTGTACAACGCATACAAGGTGAATAAAAACAATGTTTCTTTGAATCCAAGCTCACTAAAATATTTCACACCAAGCTATAGTCAAGGGCTGAATTTCTACATTCTAACCTTCTTCAATATTACAGCATGTTCTTATTGTTAGTAATAGGCCAATGTATACAGGAAGGCTATGTTGTGAGTAAAATAGTTTGTTGTTGAATTAATACTGGATCATTCCGCAATTATTAGCTGTTCTACACCTTTTTTCAGATAATGCTGGTGAATAGACACAAGCGTTGAAAGTTGGTGATGGCTGTCAGAAGAAGTTGCCAGGGACTTTTTAAAGTTTTCTCTGTGAGAACAGAGCACTGTCCTATATGCACAGTCATTGGAGACGGAAGATGGTTGTGGAGGGGTGTTTTTCTGACTGGACGTCTGTGACAGTGGTATTCTGCAAAATCAGTGCTGGGACCTCTGTTGTTTGCATTATATTAAAATGACTTGGATGAAAATGTGATGGTTTGATTAGTAAGTTTGATGATGACATGAAAATTGGTGGAACTGTGGATAGTGAAGAATTTTGTCAAAGTGGACAGTACAATGTAGATCAGCTGGAAAGTTGGACAGAGAAACGGCAGATGGAGTTGAATCCACACAAGTATGAGGTGATACACTTTGGGAAGTCAAGTACAAAAGGAAAGTATACAGTAAGTGGCAGGACCCTTAGAACAATTGACATACAGAGGGATCTTGATGTCCAAATCCATAGCTTCCTGAAAGTGTCAACACAAGTGGATAAGGTGGTAAAGAAGGCATACAGCATGTTGGCATTCATTGGTCGGGGCATTGAGTGCAAATGTTGGCAAGTCATGTTGCTGCTGTGTAAATCTTTAGTTCGGTAACGTTTGGATTATTGTGTACAGTTCTGGTCCCCACACTTTAGGAAGAATGTTAAAATTTTGGAGAGGGTACACAAGAGGTTTTCCAGGCTGTTGGTCTAAATTGGAGTTTATTAGCTATAAGGAGAGGTGGGACAAACTTGAATTGTTTCTGCTAGAATATCAGAGGCTGAGGAGTGACCTGATAGAAGTATATTAATACTGTGCAAGGCATGGATGGGGAGTATAGTCAAAGTACTTTTTTCCTAGAGTGGAAATGTCAAATACTAGGGTACATAGTTTTAAGGTGACAAGGGGAAAGTTTAAAGGTGGTATGCAAGGAAAGTTTTTTTACACAGAGTGTGGTGGGTGCCTGGAATGCGTTGCCAGGGTAGGTGGTAGAAACAGATACAATATCTATACTTAAGAGGCATTTAGACAGACAGACGAACAGACAGACAATAGAAGGATAGAGACCCAGATGGGGTTGGTTTAGACTGGCACCGTGGTCAGCACAGACCACCACATAGTGTGCTGTACTGTCCAGTGCTCTATGTCCTGAAACATTACGTGTGTTGTGGGCAAAAAGACTTCACAGAATCTGCTTACATCTGGAAATCTGAATGTAGTGCATTAAGAAAATCATTGATCTGCACTTGTAAAGTTTTGATTTGATTTTATTTATTGTTGTCACATGTAGTACGAGCAGTACAGGCAGACCATAGCAAACAAGGACATTCAAATCTTAGGGTCCTTAGACAGACCAAGGCATACAAGGCTATGGCTGCACAGGAGGTGAGCAAAGCAAGATCAATATTTGCAAGATCAAATTTATTTGAAGAGGTCCATTCAGCAGTCTAATAATAGCAGGGATGAAGCTGTTCTTGAACCTGTTGGTGCATGTGTTCAAGTTTCTGTATCTTCTGCCCATCAGAAGAGGTGAGAAGAGAGCATTAATAGGGTGGGAGGGGTCTTAGATGATGTTGGCAGCATTTCCACAGCAACAAGAAGTGTAAATGGAGTCCATGGAGTCCGTGGATGGGATGTTGGCTCCCGTGATGGTTTGGGCTGTACACACAACATTTGGAGAATTATTAATAGTTAATCTGTACATGGTTGTAATTCTGAGGTAGTAATGCTAATTTCTTCCCCCACGATGAACAGATGGACAGCTTCAGTAAATTTGAACTTGTTTAACAGTGCTGCTTTTTTGAAATACAAAGACACAAAAGCTACATTTGTAGATGTTTCTGCTTGTGGGAAGATCTAGAACGAGATGTCATAGTTTTAGGACAAACCTTGGCAGATTTAAAACAGAGATGAGAGGGAATTATTTCTCACAGAGGGTCATGAAGCAATGCAATTCATGACTGTAGATTGTGGTGCATGCTGGAACACTGAATAAATCCAAGGAAGAGATAGACAGACTTTTAAATTAGCAAAGTCAGAAGTCAAACAACAGCAGGTTATAGTCCAACAGGTTTATTTGAAATCACAAGCTTTTGGAGCGCTGCTCCTTTGTCAGGTGAAGGACAGAAGTGTGACTTCTGACTTTGTCCACCCCAGTACAACGCTGGTACTTCCACATCATAAATTAACAATGGGTTAAGGAGTGTGATGATGCTGTCACTTTAAGAGGTTGTTTTTTTCCTGTTTCTTTTTGAAGAGAGGTTGTAAGGCAGAGGTCCTGAGCTGTCTCTAAGAAGGTAAACTATTTGTGAAGCGTTCAAGTTTTTTTTAAAGTTGGACCAGTGGAAGCTGCCTAGGTATGGCCAGCTTTCATAGACCAGGCTTTCTAGTTTTTTTTGTTTTTCGGTTTAGTTTTAAGCAGAAGCTTTTGGAGTCTCAAAGGAGTTGGAAGCTTCAGTGAATGTCTCTTAGCTGCTACTTTCTTTGAATTTTCTCTTGATTTTATTCTTCCTCCAGGATTGGAGAACTCCATATAAGTATCTGTGCCTGAATTTCTTTTTTGCCAAGGGGTGTGTTTATGGGATGTTACTATACTGGAACAGTTAATTAATAATAGGTACTCTATCTATTAGTTGGTTATGTTTTCCGATAGTTAGGTTATTCTAAATTCCTCTTTCTTTTGTTTATGTTTTAACCTATAGTGTTTAAATAAATTGTGTTTTGCTAAACATTGAGTAGTTTGAACAATCACATTGCATCTGGAACATGAATCTTCACATCTACCTTTAAAATACGAAAATATTAGGGTCCAGGCTACCTTCTGAAAATATATTGAGAGGGGTCTGATGTTGCCTGCATGACTTCAGCAAAGTCTTTGACAAAGACCCACACGTCAGACTGGTACAGGTGCAGTCACATGGTATTAAGGGTGAGCTGGCAAGATGGATGCAGAATTGCCTTAATCGTAGGAGACAGGGGTTAGCAGTGGAATGATGCTTTTTGGAATGGAGGACAGTGACTACTGGTGCTGTATAGGGATCAGTGCTAGGACCTCTGCTGTTCATGGTCTGTGGCGCAGTGGTTAGCACTGCTGCCTCACAGCGCCAGGGACCTGGATTTGATTCCACCCTCGGGCGACTGTCTGTGTGCAGTTTGCACATTCTCCCTGTGTCTGTGCGGATTTCCTCTGGGTGCTCCGGTTTTCTCCCACAGTCCAAAGATGCGCAGGCTAGGTGGATTGCCCATGCTAAAATTGCCTGTAGTGTTCAGAGATGTGTAGACTAGGTGGGTTTGTAGGGAGCTTGGTCTGGGTTGGATGCTCTGAGGGTCGGTATGGATTTATTGGGCTGAAGGGCCTGTTTCCACACTGTAGGGATTCTATGAAACCTATGAAATAAATGATTTGGAGGAAAACGTGGCTGGGCTAATTAGAAAATTTGTGGACAATACAAAGATTGGTGGAGTTGTGCATGATGAGAAGAATTGTCAGAGGATACAGCAGGATGTAAATCAGTTGGTGGTATGGGCAGAAAAATGGCAGAATGAGTTTAATCCGGACAAATGTGAGATGATGAATTTTGGAAGGTCAAGTACAGGCAGAAATTATGCAGTGAATGGCAGGAGTGCAGGTCCACAGATCACTGAAGATAAGGCCTATAACATGCTTGTCTTCATTGGAAGTGGCATTGAGTATAAAGATAGACGTGTTATGCTGTAGCTTTATAGAACTTTAGTTAGGCGACACGTGAAATATTGCATACAGTTCTGGTCACCACACTAGCAGAATGATATGGATGCTTTGGAGAAGGTAGAGAAAACGTTTACCAGGATGTTGCCTGGTATAGGGAATTTTAGCAATGAAGAAAGTTTGGATAGGCTCGGTATGTTTTCATTGGAATGCAGAAGGTTGAGAGGGTGACCTGATAGAAGTTTATAAGATTGTGAATAATTTGGATAGAGTAGAAAGTATGAGGCTTTTTCCCAGGGTGGAGGGATCATCACGAGGGCACGAGGTTCGAGATCTGTGAGGAAAGTTTAAAAGTTATGTATGAGGCAAGTTTTTCACACAAAGGATGGTGAATGCATGGAACGCACCGCCAGAGGAGATGGTTGAAGCAGACACAATAGCAGCATTCAAGAAGCACCTGGACGAATACATGACTAGGAAGGGAATAGAGGGATACGGATCCTGTAAGTGAAGACAGTTTTAGTATGGACGGGCAAAATGTGTCAACACAGGACTGGGGGGTCAAAGGGCCTGCTCCTGTGCTGTATTGTTCTTTGTTCTTCTTTGTTCTATCCACAATTGTATTAAATGGTGCAGCAAGCTCCAGGGACTGAATGGCAAGCTCCTGCTCCAAGTTCTTATTTTCTTACGTATATGAGACATTTTCCATCAGTTTTCATTTGTAGTAATGTAACCTTGGCGACTAATCTCCAAAGACAGTATTGTCTGGCAAAAAACAGTCTAAAAATGCCAGTTTACAATATTATTCAAGAAGGCCACCAGAAGGAAACATGACAGCAAGCCTTCTCATATCTTTGGGTTGTAGATGACCTTTGGGTTTTAATAAATGAAGCTTTGAGACCCATGTCCATTGACTTTGACAAGGAAGCTTTCAATAATCAGATGGTGTTACAATGAGGTGCACAATGGGCAGCATGGTTGGATTGATTAAGAAAGTTGTATTTTATGAACATTTCTTCCTGGAATTGCAAATGCTAACTGTTAATAGAATTCAGAGTTCCCCATAGTGGATTGGTTTTTAATTATTTTTTAACACATTAACGGAAAGTGGTTGTCTCTGGTTGATCCAATGTTCGTTACTAATCCCTAATTGCCCGAGAGAAAGTGCTGGTGAACCGCCTTCTTGAACTGCAGCAGTTCATTTACTGTAGGTAGACGCACAGTGTTGTTCAGGAAGGAGTTCCAGGATTTTGACCCAGTGACACCGAAGGAACGACGATATTTTGGGTGGCACAGTGGCTCAGTGGTTAGCACTCTGCCCCACGATGCTGGGGAGCCGATTCCAGCCTTGGGTACCTTGGGTACGTGGAATTTGCATGTTCTTCTTGTGTCTGTGTGGGTTTTAGTTGTGTGCTCCACTAGTTAATGACCAAGCCTCAATTGTAGTGGATTGACCATGCTAAATTTCTCCGGAGTGTCCACTGATGTGCAGCATAGTTGGATTAGCCAGGGTAAATGTTGGGTTATGTGGATAAAATAGCGGTTGATGCTCTTCAGAGGGTCAGTACAGATTTTATGGCCTGAATGACCTCTTTTTGCACAGTAGGGATTCTGTGGTATATCAGAGTCAAGCTGGTGAATAGCTTTGGAGGGTTGGAAATTGCAGGTGGTACTCTCCCCAGTGTCTGAGATGCAGAAAGAAGAATTGTTTCCAACTGGACCCCAGTCTATTTTCAGTCAGCTAAATCTAGCAGAGATAGCAGTGGAGACTGTAACTGATCTCATTGTGTCTGGGCAAGGGATAGATAGATGGCTGTGCTCCTGTTAGCTATCTGGCAACCTATGGGAGAAAGTGAAGCTGTTGGGTCAGGGCTCAGCTTTGGATAACCTGCCAGTACCCACCAAGAAGGGTCTGTTTTCATACTGTATGATTCTGTGACTCTATGTAGCATGGCGTTGACTGAGATACCAGACTGAGATACTGTTGGCCATCCAATCCATCTTTGAATGAATTGCCACTATCAGAGTGGGGAGGGAGAGAGAGAGAGAGTTAGATAGTGGCAGTAGAATCTATGGATACAATAGATATATATATTTTCCATTATATTTGATGATCAAATGATCAGAGGTATAGATAGAATGGACAGCCAGAGACTTTTTCCTAGGGTGGAGGTAGCTATTACGAGGGGGCATAGTTTTAAAGTGAGTGGAACATAGAACATAGAACATTACAGCGCAGTACAGGCCCTTCAGCCCTTGATGTTGCGCCGACCTGTGAAACCAATCTGAAGCTCATCTAACCTACACTATTCCATTATCATCCATATGTTTATCCAGTGACCATTTAAATGCCGTTAAAGTGGCGAGTCTACAACTGCTGCAGGCAAGGCATTCCATGCCCTTACTACTCTCTGAGTAAAGAATCTACCTCTGACATCTGTCCTATATCTATCACCCTTCAATTTAAAGCTATGTCCCCTCGTGCTAGCCATCACCATCTGAGGAAAAAGGCTCTCACAGTCCACCCTATCCAATCCTCTGATCATCTTGTATGTCTCTATTAAGTCACCTCTTAACCTTCTTCTCTCTAACGAACACAGCCTCAAGTCCCTCAGCCTTTCCTCATAAGACCTTCCCTCCATACCAGGCAACATCCTGGTAAATCTCCTCTGCACCCTTTCCAATGCTTCCACATCCTTCCTACAATGCGGGGACCAGAACTGTACGCAATACTCCAAGTGCGGCCGCACCAGAGTTTTGTACAGCTGCAACATGACCTCACGGCTCCGAAACTCAATCCCTCTACCAATAAAACCTAACACACTGTACGCCTTCTTAACAACCCTATCAACCTGGGTGGCAACTTTCAGGGATCTATGCACATGGACACC
>JAHRHZ010000023.1:52264035-52301675 GCA_024137785.1 Ginglymostoma cirratum
TTCCACATCAGGCAGAGGTTCACCTGCACATCTGCCAATGTGGTATACTGCATCCGCTGTACCCGTTGTGGCTTCCTCTACATCGGGGAAACCAAGCGGAGGCTTGGGGACCGCTTTGCAGAACACCTGCGCTCAGTTCGCAACAAACAACTGCACCTCCCAGTCGCGAACCATTTCAACTCCCCTTCCCATTCCTCAGATGACATGTCCATCCTTCGCTTCCTGCAATGCCACAGTGATGCCACCCGAAGGCTGCAGGAACAGCAAATCATATTCAGCCTGGGAACCTTGCAGCCCAATGGCATCAATGTGGATTTCACAAGCTTCAAAGTCTCCCCTCCCCCAACCGCATCCCAAAACCAGCCCAGCTCATCTCCACCTCCCTCACCTGTTTTTCCTCTCACCTCAAGCCACACCCCCATCTCCTATCTACTAACATCATCCTGCCCCCTTGACCTGTCCGTCCTCCCTGGACTGACCTATCTCCTCTCTACCCCCCTACCTACACTCACCTTTACTGGCTCCATCCCCGCCTGTTCGACTTGTCTGCCTCCTCTCCACCTATCCTCTCCTCTATCCATCCTCTATCCACCTCCCCCTCTCTCCCTATTTATTTCAGAACCCTCTTCCCCTCCCCCATTTCTGATGAAGGGTTTAGGCCCGAAGCGTCAAGTTTTCCTGCCCCTATGATGCTGCTTGACCTGCTGTGTTCATCCAGCCCCATGCTTGTCACCTCACACTTTTCTGCATTAAACTCCATTTGCCACTTCTCAGCCCAGCTCTGCAGCTTATCTATGTCCCTCTGTAACCTGCAACATCCTTCCGCACTATCCACAACTCCACTGACTTTAGTGTCATCTGCAAATTTACTAACTCATCCTTCTACGCCCTCATCCAGGTCATTTATAAAAATGATAAACAGCAGTGGCCCCAAAACAGATCATTGCGGTACACCACTAGTAACTGAACTCCAGGATGAACATTTCCCATCAACCACCACCCTCTGTCTTCTTACAACTGGCCAATTTCTGATCCAAACCGCTAAATCACCCTCAATCCCATGCCTCCGAATTTTCTCCAATAGCCTACCTTGGGGAACCTTATCAAACGCTTTACTGAAATCCATATACGCCACATCAACTGCTTTACCCTCATCCACCTGTTTAGTCACCTTCTCAAAGAACTCAGTAAGGTTTGTGAGGCACGACCTCCCCTTCACAAAACCGTGTTGACTATCCCTAATCAAATTATTCCTTTCTACATGATTATAAATCCTATTTCTTATAATCCTTTCCAACACTTTACCCACAACCGAAGTAAGGCTCACTGGTCTATCATTACCAGGGTTGTCTCTACTCCCCTTCTTGAACAAGGGGACAACATTTGCTATCATCCAGTCTTCTGGCACTATTCCTGTAGACAATGATGACATCAAGATCAAAGCCAAAGGCTCTGCAATCTCCTCCCTAGCTTCCCAGAGAATCCTAGGATAGATCCCATCCGGCCCAGGGGACTTATCTATTCTCACACTTTCCAGAATTGCTAACACCTCCTCCTTATGAACTTCAATCCCGTCTAGTCTAAAGGTAGATGTCAGAGGTAGGTTCTTTACTCAGACAGTGGTAGGGGCGTGGAATGCATTGCCAGAGATGGTAGTGGAATCGGCCTCATTAGGGGCATTTAAGCGGCTATTAGATAGGCATATGGATGATAGTATAAGGTAGGGGTGGAGGTTAGATAGACTTTAGGTTTAGGGTAAAAGTTCAGCACAACATCGTGGGTCGAAGGATCTGTACTGTGCTGCACTGTTCTCTGTTCTGTGTTCTATGTTCTATATTGTTGAAAATAGAAGTAAACTACTCACAATTCATCCCCAATTACAGGCCAGTAATATTTAGGCTCAGAACAATTGATTGTGGAGCTGAAAGTATTTGATCTTGATTAAATGGTTTGGGTTGGGAATGAGAACCCTTCTGTAAGGACAGTGAAAAACTTTGATGAAACTGAAAAAGTATTGTAACCACAAGCACATTTACCTCTGCAACCTTTTTTGCTTCGGCAGGCACTGATCTCTGAAAACCAGCAGCTTAATGGTGTTCAGCTTCGTATCCTGAATTCCTCTCTGCGTGCAGCCAGGCATGGCGGGGTTCAACTCAAAGGACAAACGAAAGCCCGCTTCAATGACATCCAGCTGCAGCTGGCAAACCACTCCAGCAAATTCAGGTGTGGAAAGAAACAATGAAACATCCAGCAAAGGATTTGAGGACTGCAGACTGTGGACTAACCAGGGCCAGTTGGAACTTCTTGCAGACGGAGCGAATCAGTGGAATTTTTTATTGCGAGGGCTATTAAGCTAGTCATTAAGTATATTTAAGCTTGAAATTGACTGATTTTCAATCAGTAACGGAATCAACAGTTGTAAGAAAAATTGACTTGACAATGATCAGATCAGCGATGATCTCATTGAATGCCAGAGCAGACTTGATGGGCTGAATGGCCTTCTTCTGCCCCTGCATCTTGCCTTAACCTCAAATTACTAATTACTTGTCACATTTCTCTAGTTTCAAATGTTGATTCATATTTAGTTGTGGTCGTTTAAAAACTGCTTTTAAATTTAGAGGGCTACGGGGAGAGGGCTGGGGAATGGGACGAGCTGGGTAGGTCTTTCAGGAGCTGCGGAGCTGAATGGCCCTCTTCTGTACTGTCAAATTCTATCATTCTATTCCATGATAAATTAGTTCTAAATGATTGTTTTATCATTGTGAGGATCGTTCCTTCCAGTGTTGATTTATTTTTACCGAGGAAATTTCCAAAGGGATTGTCACCTCTCTGGTGCTTTCTATTCTTGATAGCAGGGTGACATTATGCCCGGTCAACATTATTATTGCACACAGATTTTCTGTGTTCACCATGTCCAACATATTGTATTTAACAAAAATAGATACATGATTTTTACTGGAACACCTCATATACAACCAGAGGAGATTACGGCCGGAGCACGAGCATGCCACCATATCCAGTTGGCGCTTTCGTAACAAGCGGCATCAACCCGTCTTGATTAACACTAGAACAATGTTGGAGAAACTGAGCAGGTCCTCCTAGCAGCACATCTGTGATTGAGAGAGATAATAGAGTAAAACTCTTATTTCTAAAACAGACCTAGGAATATAAATACCAAACAAAAACAGAAAGTGCTGAAGAAACTCAGGTCCTGCCAGTGTCTGCGAACAGAAAGAAAATAAGAAAACTATTTGTGAAACAGACCTAGTAATATAACAGAGAATGCTGGAGAAACTCAGCAGGTCCTGGCAGCATTTCTAGAGAGAGAAAACAGAGTTAACGTTTTGGTTCCGCTGACCCTTCTTCAGAACCCTCTTGATGTCTTTTTTAAATTGTCCCGTTCTGTGAGAATAACAAAAGATTAATTTAACTGGGCCCCAGTTATGCCTGTCTCTTCATGGGGTATGTGCAACATTCCTTGTTCCAGTCCTATTCTGGTCCCCACCCACAACTCTTTCTCTGATACATCGATGATACCATCAGTGCTGCTTCCCTCTCTCATCTGAAATTGGAAAACTTCATCAATTTCGCCTCCAGTTTCCACCCTGCCGTCATTTTCACCTAGCTCTGACTCTTCCCTTCCCTTCCTCGACATTTCTATTTCCATTTCTGGGGATAGACTGGCCACTAGTATCCACTACAAACCCACTGACTCCCACAGCTACCTGGACTATACATCCTCACACCCCACTTCCTGTAAAGACTCCATCCCATTCTCTCAGTTCCTCCGTCTCCATCGCATATGTTCAGATGAGGCCAACTTTGACAAGGGAGCCTACGAAATGTCCCACCTTCTTCCTCAACCAAGGATTCCCCAGCTCCGTTGTCGACAGGGCCCTCAATCGTGTCCAACCCATCTCCCGCACTTCTGCCCTCACCCCTTCTCTTCCCTCCCACACAGGGTTCCCCTTATCCTCCCCTACCATCCCACTAGCATCCACATCCAGAATATCATCAGACACTGTTTCTGCCACCTCCAGCGAGATGCCACCACCAGACACACATTCCCCTACCCTCTTTTGTCCATCTTCCGCAGGGATCATTCCCTCCAGGATACCCTGGTCCACACTTCCTTCACCCCCAACATCACCCCACAGCCCTATGGCACCTTCCCCTATAACCAGTGAAGGTGCAACACCTGCCCATTTACCTCCTCCCTCCCCAGTATCCAAGGGCCTAAACATACCTTCCAGGTGAAGCAACACTCCACGTGCATTTCCCAGAATCTAGTCTACTGCATTCGCTGCTCACAATGTGGTCTCCTCTACATTGGGGAAATGGACTTGGCGACCACTTCGCAGAACATCTACGTTCTGCTTGCCAAAAAGACCTTGAACTACCTGTTGCCTGCCACTTCAACGCACCACCCTGCTCCCTAGCCAACATCTCTATCCCTGGCTTGCTGCAGTGTTCCAGCGAAGCCCAACACAAGCTGGAGGAACAACACCTTATTTTCCACTTGGGGACCCTACAGCCATCCGGACTCAATATTGAGTTCAATAATTTTAGGGCCTAAACTCTCCCATGTCCCAGCCCCCTACCCCACACACACACCAGGCCTTTTTACCACATAGCCTGCCATTACACACCCCCTGTAGTTAGTCACTAACAGTCCCCATTAACAACTATTTACCCTTCCAGCCTGTTCGTCAGCAACTCCTTTGTCTGTCCAAGTGTCTTTCTCTTTGGGCTCTATTCTATCGTTTACTCCCTACCCCACCCACCTCCCTATTTTCTGCATATAAACTAATGGTTTCCCAGCCACCATCAGTTCTGAGGATGGGTCACCGGACCCGAAACGTTAGCTCTGTTTTCTCCTTCACAGATGCTGCCAGACCTGCTGAGCTTTTCCAGCAACTTTGTTTTTGTTCCTGATTTACAGCATCCGCAGTTCTTTCAGTTTTTATTAATTTAACTCATTTTTCTTTGTACAGGAAAACTTATTTTGTAGGAGGGGAGTGGGCATGGGAGTTTATACCCCTTGAGCCAGTGTGGAACAGCTAACAGAAGTAGTAGGTTCATCCAGCTCCTGATTTGTGCAGAGAAAGTTCCGGTCATGAATGATTTGGGAGTGGGTAAGATATATCACAATCAAGGAAGGGGACTGTTTTGTTTTCAAGTAAAAGCAAAATCATTCGGCTGCTGGAAATCTGGAATTAAAAACCAAGTGGTTTTAACTCAGCAACTCTGGCAACATCTGTGGGGAATTAACGTTTTGAGCCTGGCAGGACTCCTTCGGAAGATTTCTGCAAAGGTTCATGGATGCTATGCAAAGGACTGTGCAGATGACACCAAAATTGGTGGTGTAGTAGACTGCGAAGAAGGTTACCTCAGAGTACAACAGGATCTTGATTAGATGGCCCACTGGGCCAAGGAGTGGCAGATGGAGTTTAATTTACATATATGTGAGTTGCTGCATTTTGGAAAGGCTAATCAGGGCAGTATTTATTAATAGTAATGTTCTGGGGAATGTTGCTGAACAAAGAGACCTTGGAATGTAGGTTCATAGTTCCTTGAAAGTGGAGTTGCAGGTAGATAGGTCAGTGAAGAAGGCATTTGGTATGCTTGCCTTAATTGGTCAGTGCATAGAGTATAGGAGTTGGGAGGCCATGTTGCGGCTGTACTGGGCATTGGTTAGGCCAGTTTCAGGGTACTGTGTGCAATTCTGGTCTCCCTGTTTTGGGAAAGATGTTGTGAAACTTGAAAGGGTTCAGAAAAAATTGACAAGGATGGTGCCACAGTTGGAGGGCTTGAGCTATAGGGAGAGGCTGAATAGGCTGGGGCTATTTTCCCTGGAGCGTCAGAGGCTGAGGGGTGACATTATAGAGGTTTATAAAATTATGAGGCATGGATAGGGTAAATAGACAAGGTCTTTCTCCCCAGGTTCGGTGGGGGGCCAAAACTAGAGGACATTGGTTTAGAGGGGACTGAAGAGACAACTTTTTCATGCATGTATTGAATGAGCTGCCAGAGGAAGTGGTGGAGTCTGGTACAATTATAACATTGAAAAGGCATCTGGATGGGTGTATGAATCGGCAGGGTTTAGAGAGATATGGGCCAAATGCTGGCAAGTGGGACTAGATTTATCTAGGATATCCAGTTGTCATGGATGAGTTGGACCAAAGGGTCTGTTTCCATGCTGTACAGCTTGATGACTCTATGAGTTTCTTCCTCCCTTATTTTCTCTCTGCTTGTGTGTGGTTCCATTCATACTTTGTAGCTCAAATCAAGACACATTCACTGTCAAAGTCAGTTTTTATCCAGCAACTTGCTGGGTTAAATGCTATGATAGACAATGGCATGAACTGAATTCATGAAATTGACCTGTGACTCTGTGTTTTTGTGATTGGGAAACCATATTTAACAAATTATGAGTTTTTCAGCATGTAATTACCAGGCTGCGTGAAAAGGATTAAACAGACATGGTTTTAGATTTTTGAAAAGCATTTATTGAAGTGCCCTGTTAACGGTTGCTCCACCAGATAAGAGCTCGTGGAGTTTTGGAGGTGTTGTATTAGCATTGATAGAAGATTAGCTGAAGGACCTTAAACAGAGAGTCTGGCTAAATGGATCTTTACAGTGGACAAACTATAATCAATAGAGTCCTGCAGGCTTCAGTGCTGGGCCTCAACTTATGATCCATATGAATGACTTGAATAAGGTACTGAGTGTATTGTGGTCAGATTTGCTAATGATAGAAAGGGAGGAAGAAAAGCAATTTGTGAAGAGGATGCACAGTGTTTGTAAAGGTGTTAAATAGTTCAAGTGAATGGGCAAAAAAATTGGAGATCAAAAATTGGTACAATGTGGGAAAATGTGTGGTTGTCCACTTTGGCAGGAAGAATAGAAAAGCAGAATACTTTTTTTAAAATAGAGAGACTGCAGAATGCTGCAGGAAAGAGGAATGTGGCTGTGCCAGGAAAGGAATGCTAAAAAGTTAGTTTATACTTTGTGAGGGCATCCTCAACAGCAGGGAGGCAAGTGTGAGGCTAGAAGGAGATACAGTAATCAGAAATAGCAAGCACAAGAGACAGGTCAAGCTGGAACAGGGAGCAAGGAATGCTCATTGGATTAAATTGTATCAATTTCAATTGAAGAGGGCTGACAAGTAAGGCCGATGACCTCAGGGCATGGGTAGTGATGTGGAACTGGGACATTATAGCCCTTACAGAAACATGGCTAAGGGAGGGACAGGACTGGCAGCTTAATGTGCCAGGGTACAGGTGCTTTAGGTGGGACAGAGGTGGAGGAAAGAGGGGAAGGGGGTTGCATTTTTGATTCAGGGGAATATCACAGTAGTAGTCAGAAATGAAATAACTGAGGGATCGTACAGTGAGGCTTTATGGATGGAGCTAAGAAATAAGAAGAGGACGGTGACATTATTGGGGTTGTACTATAGGCCCCCAAACAATCAGTGGGAACAGGAGGAACAGATATGCAGGGTGGTTGCGGAGACTTGCAGGAGAAATAGTGTTATCACAGTGGGGGATTTTAATTTTCCTAACATAAGAACTGGGAGCAGGAGTAGGCTGTCTGGCCCTTCGAGCCAGCTCCGCCATTCAACAAGATCATGGCTGATCTTTTTGTGGACTCAGATTCACTTACCCGCGCTCTCACCGTATCCCTTAATTCCTTTGTTGTCCAAAAAAAATCTACCTTAGCTTTAAAACCGTTTACTGAAGTACCGTCAACTACAACATACACTGGGACCTCCATAATGTTAAGGGCTTACATGAGGTGGAATTTGTTAAATGTGTTCAGGAAAGTTTCCTCAAACAGCATGTAGAGAGCCCTACTTGAGAGGGGGCAAAACTCAACCTACTCTTGGGAAATAGGGCAGGACATGTGATTGAGGTGACTGTGGGGGATCACTTTGGGACCAGTGACCATTGTTCTATTAATTTTAAAATCGTTATGGAGAAGGACAAAACTGGTCCACAGGTTCAAGTTCTAAATTAGGGCAAGGTGAATTTTGATGGAATTAGGCAGGAGCTTGCAGGGATTGATTGGAGTAGTTTGTTTGCAGGAAAAGGGACCTCTGGCAAGTGGGAGCCCCTTTAAAAGTGTGATATGACAATAGACAATAGGTGCAGGAGTAGGCCATTTGGCCCTTCGAGCCAGCACCACCATTCATTATGATCATGGCTGATCATCCACAATCAGTATCCTGTTCCTGCCTTATCCCCATAACCCTTGATTCCATTATCTATAAGAGCTCTAGATATCTAGAGTTCAAGGTCTATATGTTCCTGTGAGGGAGAATGGCAAGGTTGGCAGGAGTAGGGAACCCTGGATGACAGGAGATATTAAGGCTTTGACCAGAAAAAAGGAGGCATGGCTCAGGAGCAGGCAGCTGGCATCAGGGAATCCCTGGAGGTATATAGGGGATACAGGAGTTTACTGAAGAAGGAAATCAGGAGGGCGAAAAGGGGCTATGAAATAGCTTTGGCTGAGAAGATTAGGGTGAATCCAAAGAGATTCTTTAAGTATATTAAAGGAAAATGAATAACTAGATACAGAATAGGGCCCCTCAAAGACCAAAGAGGACACATATGCATGGAACTGCAGGTGATGGGCGAGGTCTTCAATGAATATTTCTCCTGTGTGTTTACCGTGGAGAAAGGCATGAAGACTTGGGAACTTGGGAAGTTAGTGGTGATATCTTGGGGACAGTCCATATCACAGTAGAGGAGGTGTTGGAAATATTAGAATATGTGAAGGTGGATAAATCTCCTGGTCCTGATCAGATATATCAAAGAACCTTGCAAGAGGCTAGAGAAGAAATTGCGGGGCCCTGGCTGATTTATTTGCATCATCATTAACTATGGATGAGATCTTGGAAGACTGGAGGTTAGCAAATGTTTTGCCATTATTCAAGGAGAACTGCAAAGAAAAACCTAGGAATTATAGACCAGTAAGCTTAATATCTGTGGTAGGTAAGTTACTTGAGAAGATTCTGAGGGATAATATATACATGCATTTAGAAAGACAGGGTTTGTTTAGGAGTAGTCAGCATGGCTTCGTGTGTGGGAGATTACGCCTCATAAATTTGTTAGAGTTCTTTGAGGAAGTGACCAGGAAGGTTGATGAGGGCAGGGAGGTAGTCGTTGTCCAAATGGATTTCAGTAAGGCCTTTGATAAGGTTCCGCATGGTGGGCTGCTCTGGAAGGTTAGATCACATGGAATCCAGGGAGAGTTGGCAACTTGGATACAAAATTGGTTTGATGGTATGAAGCAGAGAGTAATAGTGGAAGGATGCTTGTCGGACTGGAGGCCTGTGATTAGTGGTGTGTCTCAGGGATTGGTGCTGGGCCCATTGCTGTTTGTTATCTATATCAATGATTTGGATGAGAATATACCAGGCATAATTACTAAGTTTGCAGATGACACTAAAATAGGCGGTATTGTGGATGGAGAGGAAGATTATCAGAAATTGCAGCAAAATCTTAATCAGATGGGGAATTAGGCTGAGAAATGGCAAATGGAGTTTAATATAGATAAGTGTGACATGTTCCATTTTGGAAAGTTGAATCAAGTAGGAGTTGTATGGCGAATGGTGGGGCCTTAAGGAGGATAGTGGAACAGAGGGACCTTGGAGTTCAGGTGCACAATTCTCTGAAAGTGGACTAAGGATTTAGGCACACTGGCCTTCATCAGTCAGAGCATTGAGTATAGAAGTTGGGAAGTTATGTTGCAGTTGTACAGGACTTTGGTGAGGCCGCACTTGGAGTATTGTGTTCAGTTTTGGTCACCTTGCTATAGGAAGGATATTATTAAACTGAAAAGAGCACAGAAGAAATTCACAAGGATATTGCCAGGACTCAAGGGACTGAGTTATAAGAAGAGGTTGGACAAGCCACGACATTTTTCTTCAGAGCATAGGAGACTGAGGGGGAATCTTATGGAAGTGTATAAGATCATAGGAGGTGTTGATAGGGTGAATACACTCAGTCTTTTTCCCAGGGTTGGGGAAATTGAGAAACTTTTTTACGCAGACAGTGGTACGAATATGGAGTGAGCTGCCAGTGGAAGTGGTTGAGGCGGTTATTCACAATGTTTAAAAGGCATTTGAATGAATACATGGATAGAAAATGTTTAGAAGGATATGGGCCAGTTGCGGGGAAGTGGGGTGAGCATGGATGGACATTTGGTTGGCGTGGACCAGTTTGGGCCGAAGGGCTTGTCTCCATGCTGTAGGACCCTATGACTCTATGGCATTTCTACGTACCGTGTCTAGCCACATAAACAGATGCCTTCTGTTCAGTCTTTCTGCCAAGATATAATATGCATATATGCATTCTGCAGCAGACAAAATCTTTAAAAGTATAGTTCTGATGTAATTGTTATAACGATGAGAGGAATTTTGAATCAGTGACAATGACTCTTCCTTCTGAAGACACTGTGAGCTAAAGATGTAAGTAATAAAATTGAAAGGAGTTATTGGCCTGGTTAGGAAGTTTGGAACTCTTTTCCACAAATGGTAGTTGTTTATTTTAGATCTGAGATTGATAGATTTTCATCTAAATTAAGAGATTTGGGGTGTTGTGTTGTGTCTCAAGCTCAGTATGTCAGCATAACTTTAAGATACTTCATCCAGTAAGATGTTGGTGGAGTAGGATTTCTGAACTCAAGGCTCGTCCACTCGGTCTGCTTGACTTTAGTTTTCCCTCTTTTTTTCAATCTTTTTTCTCCTATTTTACTTTACTTACATCTTGATGAAGAGCTCAGCTGGAGCGGTGACAAGTGGGCCCAGCAAGTCTGACTTGTGACAGCGACGTGAGAGGGAGTTTGTGTTCCCGATGGTGTCTGCATCACCAAGGCGGACCTAGCGCAGATTCATGTAAACAACAGCAGAGGCGAATTTGGGCCCATTGCAAGTCCCGGTGGCATCAGCAACAGCTGCATCAGAGAGGTGAGCCCAAAGCAGAAACAAGTTTGGGCTGGTGTGGTACCCAGCAGCATCAGTGACATCTGCATTGGTCAAGTCCAGTGAAGATGCATAGTCGCAAGGGCATCGACGGAGGTGAGATGGCACCATAGAGAGACGACATTTATTCCAACCTGGCCACTAGGCCTATGGTCCATGACAGAGCGCTTACCAGGAAGGACCGTAACGTCAGACACTTTCTTTATTTCTTCATTTTCCATGTTTTGGTTTATTTTTCCGTGTTTCAAGATGGCAACAAGGAGTGGCAATAATGTACAACATATTTTGCTGCATTTTGTAAAAAGATACAGATGACAAATCAAATTAAAAAAAGTTCAGAATATCATCACTGCATGTGACCTAAGGGTATGAAGGTCTCAGACTCCACTTTATCCCAGAAACACTTGAAGTACAACACACTACTAAATTCATGCCATTCTTTTGTAAACTACAAGCTCAGTATTAGCCCAGGCACCTATGTGCTTTTGAGTGCAATGTTTGTATAAAATGCTAACTGCAATAAACATCTGTTGGATACCGCAATATCCAGGCCCAGTTGAAAATGTTACGAGGGTTACCATAAGCATTACTGCAACTGCCTGTGTAATTCTTTGCCACTGAAAGTGGTCGAGGCTAGATATTTTCAAGAAGGAATTAAATATAGTTCTTCGGACTAAAGGGATCAAAGGTATAGGGAGAAAGTAGGAACAGTGAATGACCAGCTGTGATCATATTGAATGGTGCAGGCTTGAAGGGCTGAATAGCCTAGTCCTGCTCCCATATTCTATGCTTCTATACAACAGATAAACGCCCCGTTGGAGGTGAAATCACATCAAAGGATATGGGACAAAGTTGGCACATGGACTTAAGTCACAGATAAAAGGTGGGACAAGCTCAAAACCTACTCCTAATATAATATATTTATAAAATAAATCAAGAAAGAATTGTGATCTTAGCCTCAGTTTTGTGTATTCTTCTTTCATTGTTTTCAGAGCCAATGTGATTGATTCTACAAACTCTTACTCACTGCTGCTGACGGACAAGGCTGACATTCAGGAACTGCCTGAAATGACTCGCAGACTCCTTGCCAGTAATGCAGTCACTGGGACAGATCAAAGGTATATCACCAAATCACAGCAAATGTACAGCCTGGTTAGATGGATCAAACAACTGTGTCTGGGTTGTACAGATTCTAATTCTTATCCCTTAGAAAAATTGTGGAACTATTGAATACTCATCTAGCAATAATGAAGCTAAGTCCTGAGAAATGGTTTAAGTCAGCAGTACCCAATGTCATATCAACTTTTCATTAGCAAATAGCACTGGTTTTGCCCCTGTTCAAGGGAAATGGTGGTGTCGTGGTAATGTCACTAGGCCCATAATCCAGTCCGAATTAATATTCTGGGACATTGGTTCAAATCCCACTGTGGGATTAATTTATTTTGATAAATTTAATCATCCAGTAAATCTCATCAATCAGTGGTGATTGTTGTGAAAACCCGTCTGATTCACTGAAGTCCTATAGGAAAGGAAATCTGTCATCTTTACCTGGTCTTGTCTAGATGTGACTACAGAGCTACAGCAATTATAGGTCAGTTATTGACCACCCTCTGACTGGGTCCCACAGACTATTCAGTGATATTAAATGACTTCAGAAAAGTTCAACCAGTTAGATTGCAACGGTTTAAGAAGGCAACTCACCACTACATTCTTGAAAACAATTAGGGATCAGCAGCAAACACTGGTTTAGCTGGTAATGCCCACAGCCTGGAAAAGAATTATGGTATTGAAGTAACACAATTTTGCTTTCCAAATCTTTGCATATTAAACCAATCTGAACTCGCCATAAATTTCACATTTTCATTTATTGGGAGGCACTAATTCATTCAAGCAAGTTAGTTAGAACATAGAACATGGAACATAGAACAATACAGCGCAGAACAGGCCCTTCGGCCCTCGATGTTGCGCCGACCTGTGAACTAATCTAAGCCCATCCCCCTACACTATCCCATCATCATCCATATGCTTATCCAAGGACTGTTTAAATGCCCCTAATGTGGCTGAGCTAACTACATTGGCAGGCTGGGCATTCCACGCCCTTACCACTCTCTGAGTAAAGAACCTGCCTCTGACATCTGTCTTAAATCTATCACCCCTCAATTTGCAACTATGCCCCCTTGTACTAGCCGATGTCATCATCCTGGGATGTTTCAAATAATCATTTGGTTACACAGAACCTTTTTGCTGAAACAATATGTATTTTTTTCAAAGCTTTTCAGCTTGCATTCATCAGTACAATATACAGGAAATACCAATGTAAAAGGAAAACAACATTTATATTGTGCAAGAAGAGGGCACTGATTGGTTGACAAGTATACTCTGTTAGCAGAGTTCCCACGGAGAATGCACCCGTTAATGTGATTGATTGTTAAGTACCAAGCTATACTTAAAATTTTTAAGGTTTAGGTAAAGATTTTCTTAACATCAAATGCAACAAAATAGATGGCAGCTGCTGTTCGGTTAATTTCTCGGTGCCAAGACTTGATTGCCGTGATCAGCCATGATCAACACATGAACTTATTAAATGACGGGGCAGGCTCGAGGGGCCAGATAGCCTACTCCTGCTTCTAGTTCTTATGTTCTTATTGATCATACTCAACCTGCCTTGTTTAAATTTGTTAAAATGTATTTTTTTTCAGCAATACTCAAGATAGCTTCATTGGAAATAGGGAATATTGAGAAGTTTGAAGTTCCAATTCTATTTGCTGTTATTTTATTTTTGATTATAAATTACAATTCAACATTTCATGTTGTTTTCATAACTGTAGAACAAGTTCAGAGAATAAATATAACTTTTTTTTTATTCATACGATGTGGTCATCTCTGGCTGGACCAGCAATTATTGCCCATCCTCCATTGTCCATCAGAAGGTGGTAGCAAGCTGCGTTCTTGAACCGTTACAGTCGGTGTGCTGTAGGTAGACCCACAATGCCCTTAGGGAGGGAAATCCAGGATTTTCCATAGATCCATGGAATCCCTATAGTGTGGAAACATGCCCTTCAGCCCAACAAGTCCACACCGACCCTCAGAACGTTCCACCCAGACCCATTCCCCAAACCCACCTAGTCTGCATGTCCCTGAACACTATGGGCAATTTTGACCCAGCAACGCTGAAGGAATAAATTCTAAACATGTTCTAAATATTAAAATCTAAATATTCTAAAAATGTTCTAAATATTATTTCATTTTCAGTCAGTATTGTAACTGCATTGTGAAAAGTTTTTATTTAAAATCTAAGTTCACCCTAAGAAAGGAGCATAGTTGCAGTCCTCAAACTCAATAACCGGGAACAGGACTTATTCTGTTTTGGATTAGTTTGCCATTGAAGAGAGACTGTCATAAATTTATCACTAACCGGACTGTCTCGATATAAAGTACACACACACGCACACACACAAAACCCCAAACACATGAGACTACATCATCTTGGCTGTGATACTCCTACAGTGAAATACACTTATCTGAAGAGGAGGTGCTCAGGAAAGTTAGCAGATATTAAATTGTGTCATTGTACACCACAAGGACCAGTGGCAATAGGTGAGGAATTGGATAGGATTAATGTTATATTCTTTCTTGTTCCTCCTGCCTGTCATCTCCTTCTGCAATCAAACAGTTCTGGCATTTCCTATTGTCGTTGCTTATTTTTTGTTCAGTGCCACAGCACCACGAGCTATTTTGAAGTTTATACCAGATATCTAGTGTTGAATCTTACAGTTTTATTGGCTAAATGCCAGTTGTGTCAAGTTTATTCTTGAGGGTTTATTCTGAGACCTGGTGAAATCTCTGGCCATATTTTACCAAACTCACCTCATTAACTATTCTACTGTACCCCTATGTGAATTCACGAGAAGCATCTTTACCCAGAAAATAGTCAGATTGGTACACTGACTACCTCAGGACGTAGTTGACCGCATAAAGCAGCCTTCTTTATGGCACCACATCCACAAACATCCACTCCATCCATCACTGATGCTCAGAAGCAGCAGAGTGTACTATCCACCAGAAGTACTGTGGGAAGTCACTAAGGCTGCTTAGACAGCATCTTCCATGCCTCTAAATTGTGGCAGATATGTGGGAACACCAGCATTTGGAAGTTCCCCTCCAAGCAATTCACCATACTGACTTTGGAACATATCACTGTTCCGTCAGCCTTGCTGGGTCAAAATCCTGGATTTCCCTCCCTAAGGGCTTTGTGGGTCTAACTACAGCACATGGACTGTAGCGGTTCAAGAAGGAAGCTCACCACCACCTTCCCAAGGACAACAAAGGATGGGCAATAATTGCTGGCCCAGCTAGAGATGACCACATCACATAAATAAAAAAAGTCATCTGGATGAATTTAAGGCAAAGTTAGAGATATATAGATTGCATACGTTAGAGGTTGTACGAGGGAGAGTGGAACAGCAAATTACAATGGTAGATTTGGATGATGAAAGCTAGAGGAAGCTGGGCTCATTCAGCCAAGTAGCCTGTTTCATTATTTTTGATCCTGATGTAATCCAATGTACAGTGAATTGTAAGATAGATATTAATTCATTGTCTCTGTATAATTGTGGAATTTGTTGTATTCTTTTGTTTGAAACTCTGTGCATTTAATGAACTTTATGTGGTTATCAATTAAATGCTTTCCATTTTGTGTGTGGCAGCCCCGATGAAGAGAATGGCCCCTGGAAGGTGGGGTTAGATAGCCCCAGTTTTAAACCAATAATGCTGTACAGTACGAACAGACGGTTAAAAGAACAACTGTATAAAGCCTTTGTCTCCCGAGCCAGGGAAGGGTTGTTCGATAATGGGGCACTGATCGAAGAAATTAGAAAGTTAAGGTAATCTGTAAAGTTCCATACACATTTAAATATTTTCTTGGCTGAACAAAGAACAATACAGCACAGGAACAACCCTTTGGCCCTCCAAGCCCATCCTGATACATTTTGCCCTTCCATACTAAAACTGTCTTCACTTACAGGATCCATATCCCTCTATTCCCGTCCTATTTGTCCAGATGCTTCTTGAATGCTGCTATTGTGTCTGCATCCACTACCTCCTCTGGCAACGCGTTCCAGGCACTCACCATCCTTTGTGTGAAAAATGTGCCTCATATATTTATTTTAAACTCCACGCCCCCAACCCTGGACCCTGCCACCACCCATACCTTGAACCCATGTCCCCTAATAAATGACCCCTCCACCCTGGGAAAAGCCTCATATTTTCCACCCTATCCGTGCCATTCACAATCTTTTAAACTTCTGTCAAGTCGCCCCTCAACCTCCTGTGTTCCAGGGAAAACAAACCCAGTTTGCCCAACCTTTTTTCATATCTAAAATTCCCCACACCAGGCAACATCCTGGTAAATCTTTTCTCTACCCTGTCCAAAGCATCCATATCCTTCTGGTAGTGTGGTGACCAGAAGTAAGATGTGCTTTTCAGGCAGAACATTTCCTACCTTCCTGTAACAGCATCCAGATTTTCTAATCCCCATAAAGCTCAAGATAAGATCACTTCAAAACTTAATTGATCATTCGTTTTGTTAGCACACAATGTCAAAAGTCCAAGTATTTTCTCCATGAGCTATGCCCAATTAAATCAGAAATATGTTTATAAAGGAATCAGACTGAGCAGTTTGCATATCTGTCACTTTATTCTGATGGCTCCTGAACTTTCTAAGGGCTACAGTAATTTTGCTGAGGAAGTTGAAAGACGAGGCTGTGAACTATGATTTTATTGGGTCAATCTGTTGTGTAGTGGAACTTACTCTTAAACAGACCCAAGCATTCTGAAGAAGGGTCTAGGCCCAAAACGTCAGCTTTCCTGCTCCTCTGATGCTGCTTGGCCTGCTGTGTTAATCCAGCTCTACACCTTATTATCTCATCCGCTAGCTGAGAAGGGTTGTTGCCTACTAAGTTTTGAATTTTTGAAAATTCTTTCAAGGGATGCGGACATCACTGCAAGGACCAGCATTTATTGGCTATCCCTATTTGCTGGCCAGACCATTTATAAGGGCAGAACAGCTTAGGATCTTGAAGGTGAGAGACATGCTGTCTGGTCCTCCTCAAATGACAGAGTCTATCATATCATTGTGAGCTATGACTAGTTGCTAACATACAATAAACTAGATCTTGTTAACTGTAAGAGATTCAGGAAATGATTTTCCTCTTCCACAGTAAATGAAGCTGCCCATATAGTTTCCTACACTTAAAGAGGATGCTGGCAGTAACTTTCATCGTGAACAGTAGCCCATTCAGAACAGTGAACTTGCCCTTCCCATACTGCAGTAAATATTGGCTCATCATGTATGGTCAAGGGTAGATTCGAATGAATGTTTTCTTCACAATTTATTGTCCTTCCTTTCCTTCAATTTTTAAATGTTGTAACATAACACCCAGGTTACCTTGCTGTCTTGTCATTGGTCAACCGATATGTCCATTTTTGGCATGCACTGCCTTCTTGTACCAATCAGAAAACAAACAGATTCCATTGGCACTCAGTTGAATGATTCTGATCTGTAAGCCAAAATAGCCCGATTCCCCAAATTGTCAATATATTTTCTAGCCAATGAACAAATGTGATTAAAAAAAATGAAAACAAAATCAGCACTGTAATTTCATTTAAAAGATATCTGCATAATTCGTTTCTCCTGGTTACCTGTAGTGGCATCTTGGAGATAAATCTTTGACTTCTGGATGATCAGGGAAGTTTGACAGTATTGCCCCTTCAGGAGCACAGCTGCCATTACAAGGCCTGAACATTAAAACATATTCCCCCAGCCCTGATCATCCACCTCACCTTTCAACACCTTCGTCCCTATTAAGCAGGAAGGTTTTTTTTTTACTTTGAATACAACCTTATTTCTGTTTGACTGATAGACATGAGTTTGCCCGGATACTTGGCTACAAGAACTTTGCTGAATACTCCATCAGTAAAAACATGGCAGGAAGTGTGGAGAGAGTGTGGAATTTTGCTAATACCCTGCGTGCCCGGAGTTACCCAGGTGAGTCAGGGAGATAGAGTTGCAAACATTATTGGAGTTGGAGGAAGGGGGGAGATTTGGGATTGGATCATTAATTTTCAAAAGATCAAGGGTGAGACCTGGTTGATACTGATTTTAATCATTCACCATTGGCAGCTGTAACTTCACTTGCCTGATCATTGCAATTCCCACCCTGAATCTCTCCTCTCTGTTGGCTTTCTCCTCATTTTAGATGGTCCTTAAAATGGACTTCTTTGACCAAACTTTGAGTTACTTGGCTCTAACAAACTCCATCTGAGAATGCTGATGTGAAGCGTCTTGGAGACTTTTTTTCCTCCTTTAAAGGTGCTTCATGAATGCAAGTTACCACTGTTGAAGTTAAAGGGCCTTTGTTATATGAGGAATTTTTCATGTAGAAGTGGGCTCGATTATCAAATACAGCCAGAAGAATTTTGTTTGGAACCCAGGTGGATTTTGTTGGGGGTTTGCTGGCCACCTGCAAACAGCCAGTGTAGCCAAATCTTTGTGAGGTGGGATGTGAAATTTAGTCTCTCAGGAGATTGTGGTCAGCAGAGTTGCTAAATTCAGTCTGGGTGTGAGGGAGATGCCTGGTCACACATTACCATGGAGCAAGCCCCACAAGCAAGATCACTGCAGACTAGCCAAAATCACAGGATAAAAGGTCTTGATGGGGGAAGGGAGGCAATTGTGGAACCCCAGAATTCGCAAAGGCCCACAAGACTCCTAGTATAAGACCTACTGGTTTAGTCCTTAACAATAATTTCAGTCTTCCATATTTGCCACCTCTTCCTTCTTGACTACAAGGTATGAACAATCAGAATATCCATTCGTCCATCCAATCACCCCTCAACTTTGTACTGAGGCCCTCACTTTGTTCTATTTTGCATTAAAGGCTCACAATATATTTGGGAAGCAGGTGGCAACATTGAGGAAGGAACTTTGGAATAATCCAGGTAGGTGGCCAGGCGACCTTGGGTAAAAAAACTGTTCCCAGGGTAGTAAACCATCCAGCTTGATTTTAATTTTGTTCTTTGCCCCTTCTGCTGATAGAGGGAAGCTTAACATCATCCCATTTCTTGTCAATTTTAACTCGCTTAAACCTATTGCCTCACATTGAGTTAAAAAATGAGCCCAAGAAGTTGTCCGTAAATGTTGAGTTTTAAGTAAACTTGCATTATATTGTCAACCATATTTTTAAATGTTACTTGTGAAGTACTTCATTATTGTGACAGCTTCCTTTATATAAAGTATGGAGACAATCAAAGTAAAGGAATGCAAATGAAGGGACACAGAACATGAAAGGGATTAGATGACTGATAATATGAAGGACTTGTGCTCAAATTGTGATTTTTCTGTAAGTATCAGTATGAAATAATTGGAAATGACTGATGCCTGATTGTTTGTCAATGTATTGGGTGTGATCTTTCATCCCAATTCATTTGTATAAGGCAGAATAATTAAAGATTTGACAAATATCCAGTGCTTCCCATTTCTTTAATTATTGTGGCATAATTCACAGCCAATTAATTAATGATAAACTTTTGTTATTTGGTTTAAGATCTGGATTTCATTCTCTGGTGTCATTTTCCCATTGGAGGCATGCCATTGGTGAGCTAATACAACAGAGCTTTTCCAAAGGAGGTCAGGCTTTTGCTGCCAGCTATGCAGCCAATGAGTGAGACCCCATCCACTGGATTAAATTCTGCCATAGCTGTCTGAGCTATATGATCCTGGTTTGACTACTAGTCAGTCTGGAGCTAGCCTACCTCTGGGGCCTGGGGTCTGGGGTCTGGAGAGTGACCTGGGCTATGGAAGGGGAAGTTCCCACTAACCAGCAATCGTCACCAACAGCAGATCAAGCATGAGTTGCGAACATCAACGGCAATGGGCACCATAGTGGAGTTGTCTGGCAACCTTCTCAAGATAAACTCACTTGAATGAGGTATCTGAATAGAGAAAAAAAGGAATCACACGCCCAACATGGCTAAGATAGATTAACTGGTCATTATTACATTGTTTGTTGGACTTTGCTATGTGCAAATTGACTGCTGTCGTTTCTACATTTGTGGCTGCAACTTTAAATGATTGATTGTAAAGCACTGTGAGTGATCTAGTGGGTCCAGTATATATTTTATTTCTTTCTTTGACGCAAGATTTTTTTGTTAATCTGACAGTGGCACAGCAGGAACTGAAGACCCTACAGTGGTTTGCTAATAGCCATGGCCAAAAAGGAAAACTGCAACAGTGGGACATAGACTATTGGGATGAGCTACAAAGTAGAATACTGTTCAGGTATAAAATGTTACCTCACTTTGTTGTGAATCTGTCTAATCACAAAATGTTTCTGTCAGGAAGAGGGTGAAAACTATGAGTATTTTCTTCTTTTCGTCCCTAATTTTGTTCTGAAGCTTTTGGAATTCATTTCCATCAAATTAAATATATATTGATTTTAAAAAATAAGGGCGGCTAGCACTGTTGCCTCACAGCGCCAGGGACCCGGGTTCGATTCTAGCCTCAGGCGACTGTCTGTGTGGAGTATGCACATTCTCCCCATGTCTGCGTGGGCTTCCTCCAGGTGCTCCGGTTTCCTCCCACATTCAAAAGATGTGCAGGGTAGGTGGATTGGCCATGCTAAATTGCCCAGAGTGCCCAGAGATGTTTAGGTTAGGTGAGTTAGACATGGGAAATTAAGGGTAGGGGAATAGGTGTGGGTGGGATGCTCTTCAGAGGGACAGTGTGGACTTAGATAACAAGGTGTAGAGCTGGATGAACACAGCAGGCCAAGCAGCATCAGAGGAGCAGGAAAGCTGATGTTTCAGGCCTAGACCCTTCTTCAGAAAAATGAGATCATCCAAATCTTTTTTCTGAAGAAGGGTCTAGGCCCGAAACGTCAGCCTTCCTGCTCCTCTGATGCTGCTTGGCCTGCTGTGTTCATCCAGCTCTACACCTTGTTATCTCAGATTCTCCAGCATCTGCAGTTCCTACTATCACTGAGACAGTGTGGACTTGTTGGGCCGAATGGCCTGTTTCCACACTGCAGAGATTCTATGAAAAAATTCTATCATATCCAAAATTTTAACAAACAGTGAAATTGTTATTTCTATTTTATTGAAATTGTTTAATGTTAGTAATTCTGTCTTCTTGTGTTTTTTTTAACTCTAATGCTGTAGTGTAACCAAGGAGCAGCTGAGACAATACTTTCCATTGCAACGGTGAGTTCTGACAGATTTTCTAATGGGATCTGTATTTCCTAAACCTCCACCTATTTATTAATCTATGTCTGCACTGAGTCTGTATCTGATCTTGTAACTATATTGCAACATACAGCAGAGACAAGTAGTGTTATAATACAGATCCCAGTGATGGAGAAATTAAAATTGAGGATGCATAAGGGGCCAGGATTGAAGAAGTGTGGGCATCTTGGAGAGTCATAGAGGAAATTTAGAGAATATATATGGATACAGATGTATAGATCCATAGAGAAATATGGATGTATTTTAAAATAGGATGGGTTAGACCTAGAGAACAGAAATTTGGATGATCTCAAGATTACAGGGTGTAGAAAGTAGGAGGTGCTATGTTAATGACAATGAACATAGAACGTAGAACCGTACAGCACAGTACAGGCCCTTTGGTCCACGATGTTGTGCTGAACTTTTACCCTAAACCTAAGGTCTATCTAACCTCCACCCCTACCTTATACTATCGTCCATATGCCTATCTAATAGTTGCTTCAATATAGAAGATTTAACGAATGTTTTAATTATAAATTGCTTATCAGAGATTGGATAACTCCATGGATTAGTTCATTTAAAACAGTAAAACACATTAGAAGTTATGAATAAAACAGTACAGTAACCAGTTGAATTCTGTGTATGTGACAAGCAAAATCAGATTAGATTCTGCCAGGCAGAGTGCAATATTATAAACATATGGCATATGGAATTCTTAAAGGTAAATGCTGTTAGTTGCAACGTGCACATACAATATCTTCCTCCTTTCCAAAACAAAACTTAGCAATTTGTTAAAAATACAGAAACTTTAGCAGTGCAAAATTAAACAACAAAGTAATCTAATTGATTTGTTCTTTAAACCCAAAACCTTTTATTTACAGCTCCATTCACACAAAAGACAGACAGACAGACAAACATGGTTAAGGGATTAATAAAAGAAAATAACAAAACTATTCAGGTTATTTATGTGATGTTCATGATGCATTGTTACAATGGAATAGATGATGGTTACTTGGTTGATTTTTCTGAAGATGTTGATCAGAATCACCTTTAAAATTCTCTCAGATAAAGACAGTGTTACTTATAACTTGGTTCTGTGTTCTCAGAGATTCAAATAGCTGCTCATGACAGGTTAGGTTGGGACCTTTCCATTCGTCATGCTGTAGCATCAACAAACAGATTCCTTTTCACAGCAGACACAGTCCAAAACCCAATTCAAACACTGACCACACCCTGATGGACTGACAGTGTCCTCCATGAAGTGTCAATTACCATTCAATAGCTGCCACCTGCTTGAGCAAAAGGTCTCTTCCTGACTTGCTGGAACCAATTCTCAGGTACTTGTTAATAGTCGACTTACCTGTTTAAACATGATGCTCTTCCCCAGTGATTCAGCAGCTGCAGAACCTTTTGATCAGGGACAAATTTGCAATTAAATCCAGGCCTGGCCTGTCAAATAAACAGAAGTTTGATGGTCTGTTTTCATTTTAGCATAAGCTGTTACCCACAGTCCAAAAGTAATCTTTAGCTCACAATTTCCATTTTATAGCTCCACGCCAAAATTGATATAACAAATAATGAATAAAGAGTGAGGGCTATAACATAAAATATAGAATACCGACATAGCTGGACAAGTTAAATGCAAGGAGGATGCTTTCTCTTGATGGGTGCCTAGCACCAAAGGTCACAGTCTCATTATAAGGGGTGGAACATTTTAGGACTGAGATGGGAAAATTGTCATCACCCAAAGGAGAGTGAATCTATGGAACTCTCTAACACGAAAGGCTATGGAGCTCAAATCACCAAATATATTCAAGAAAGAGTGGGACAAATTTTTAGATGTTAAAGGCATCGGGCTATGGGGAGAAAGTGGGAATCTAGTTTTGAAATAAAGGATCAGCCATTATCATATTGAATGGCAGAGCAGACCCAGAGGACTGAATGACCTAGTCCTGCTCTTGGTTTCTATGTCTATATTGACATGCTTGCTGACTGTTCATGCATAATAGACCTCATCAACATGATGTTTTCCATCCCTGTTCGCAATGTCCTTTGCATGGTAATGATCTAATAATCAGTCACTATTTAGGGATTGATTGACTCATAGAGTCATGGAGATATACAGCACGGAAACAGGCCTTCTGTCCAACTAGTCTATGCCAACCAGATATCCTAAATTAATCTAGTCCCTTTTGTCAGGATTTTGCCCATGTCCCTGTAAATCTTTCCTGTTAATGTACCCATCCTGATGCCTTTTAAATGTTGTAATTGTACCAGTCACCACCGGTTCTTCTGGCAGATCATTACATACATGCACCACCCTCTGCATGAAAAAGTTGCCTCTTAAGTCCATTTTAAATCCTTTCCCTCACACCTCAAACTAATGACTTCTAGTTTTGGACTCCCCTACCACAGGGAAAAGACCTTGACTATTCACTCTATCTATGCCCCTCATTATTTTATAAACTTCTATAAGGTCACCCCTCAGCCTCCAATGCTCCAGGGAAAATAGCCCTAGCCTATTCAGCCTCTCCCTATAGATCAAAACCCTCCAACCCTGGCAACATCCTTGTAAATCAGTTCTGAACCCTTTCAAGTTTCACAACATCCTTCCTACAGCAGGGAGACCAGAACTGAATGCAGTATTCCAAAAGAGGCCTAACCAATGTCCTGCACAGCCGCAACATGACCTCCCAACTCCTATACTCAATATATTGATTAATAAAGGCAAGCATGCCAAACACCTTCTTCATTAGCCTATCTGCCTGCGACGCTACTTTCAAGGAACTATGAACCAGCTTTCCAAGGTCTTTTTGTTCAGTAACACTCCCCAGGACCTTACCATTAAGTGTATAAGTCCTGCCCGGATTTGCCTTTTCAAAATGCAGCCCCTCACATTTGTCTAAATTAAACTCCAACAGCCACTCCTTGGCCCATTGGCCCATCTGATGAAGGTTCCGTTGTACTTTGAGGTAACCTTCTTTGCTGTCCACTACACCACCAATTTTGGTATCATTTGCAAACTTACTAACCATACCTCCTAGGTTCACATCCAAATAATTTATATAAATGATAAGAAGCAATAGATGCAGTATCGATCCTTGTGGCACACTGCTGGTCACAGTCTGAAAAGCAACCCTCCACTACCACCCTCCGTCTCCTACCTTTGAGCGAATTCTGTATCCAAATAGCTAGTTCTCCCTGTACTCCATGTGATCTAATCTTGCTAACCAGTCTACCATGCAGAACCTTGTTGAATGCCTTACTGAAGTCCATATTGATCATGCCCTCATCATCAATCCTCTTTGTTACTTCTTCAAAAAACTCAGCTATAGGTTAGGTGCCGGACGTCAGGTTGTGTGTGGGAAATTGTGTCTCACTAAATTAATTGAGTTTTTTGAAGAAGTACAGATGGTACAGATATCTCATCAAGATGCCCTTCAGTCACTTCCCTAGCTTCCCACAAAGTTCTGGGGTACACTGGAACAGGTCCTGGGTATTTATCTATCCTTATGTGTTTTAAGACGTCCAGCACATCATCATCTGTAATTTGGACATTTTTAAAGATGTTGCTATTATTTCCCCAAGTTCTGTAGCTTCTATATCCTTCTCCACAGTATACACTGATGCAAAATACTGATTTAGTATGTCCCCCATCTCCTGCAGTTCCACACAAAAAGGCTGGCCTTGCTGATCTTTAAGGGACCCTATTCTCTCTCATTACTCTTTTGTCTTTAATGTATTTGTAGACTTCCTTTGGATTCTCTTTAACGCTATTTGCCGAAGTTTTATCATGACCCCTTTTTGCCCTCCTGATTTCCCTGTTAAGTATACTTCTACTGCCTTATACCTTTCTAGGGATTCACTAAACCCCAACTGTGTATACCTGACATATGCTTAGTTCTTTTTCTTAACCAAAACTTCAATTTCTGTAGTCATCCAATATTCACTGTATCTACCAGACTTGCCCTTCACCTTGACAGGAACCAATTGTCTCTGGACTCTTGTTGTCTCATTTTTGGCTTCCCATTTTCCAGTCGTCCCTTTACCTTCAGAAATCTGCCCCCAGTCAACTTTTTAAAATTCTTGCCGAATACCATCAAAATTGGCCTTCCTCCAATTTAGAACTTTAACTTTAAGATCTGGTTTATCCTTTTCCATCACTTTTTTGAAATTTATTGAATTATGATAACTGCCCCAAAGTGCTCCCCCACTGATACCTCTGTCACCTGTCCGGCTGTATTTCCCAAAAGTAGGTCAGGTTTTACACCTTCTCTTGTAGGTACGTCCACATACTGAATCAGAAAAGTTTCTTGTACACACTTAACAAATTCCTCTCAATCGAAGCCTTAACACTGTGGCTGTCGCACTCTATGTTTGGAAAGTTAAAATCCCCAACCATAACCACCCTATTATTCTTATAGATAACCGAGATCTCCTCACAAATTTGCTTCTCAATTTCCCACTGACTGTTGGCCAAGTGTTAGTTTATTTAAAACAATAAATCACATGACAAGTTATGAAGCAGACATGATGGTGAACAACTGCTTTCTGTATGTGCAGCTTGCAAACCCATCGAACATTAACCTCTAGACAGAGTTGCAGTATTGTGTACACATAGCACATGAAACCTTTGAAGATAAATTCTCTTAAAGACAAGCTTTGAGCATGGATGTAATGAATGCATGGATGAGGGTTTCAACAGTGGATTTGCTGAGACAAGCGGTTGAGTTGGACAGTGCTCTGGGGGTGGAAACAGGCAGAGCTGGTGATGGTAGGGACGTCTGGGTATCTAAATGTTCATCTTCTCTCTGCACTTTTATTAAAACTGATTATTAAATGTTTGATAAACTGACTTGGTGTAACCTGTTGATTTCAAAATCAGAAATGTCCTATCCTTCCTCTAGCGTTCTCTCTGGCCTCTTTGCACTGTGCTCCATGTTATTTGGGATCACCATCAAACCTGCAGACCAGAAGGTTGAAGTTTGGCATCCGGATGTCATGGTATTCGATGTGTATGATGAAAAAGGTGGCAAATATGTTTATAATTGCTCTCTTGGACTCCATTATGACCAAGTAAACATTAAATTCCGATGAAACTAATAGATGTTCTTTGCTTAGAAAAATGTTAATTTCCACCACAAAGTTTCATCAAATTTCAGCTAGCTTGCTGGATCTGCTACTATCATAAAGGAAATAAATTTAATCCCAGAAGGACACCACAGTGGCACAGTGAAGAGCACTGCTATTTGACAGCACCAGCAATTGGGTTCAGTTCCAGACTTGGGTGACTGTCGGTGTGGAATTTTCATGTTCTCCCTGTGTCTCCATGGGTTTCCTCCCAGTCTAAAGATGTGCAGATTATGTGGATTGGCCATGCTAAATTGTCCCATAGTGTCCAATGATGTGCAGACTAGGTGGGTTAGCCATGTTAAAAACCCCATATGGGGATGGGGTGGATCTGGGTGGGAAGTTCTTTCGTGGGTTGGTACAGTTCCAAACATCTACTGCCCTTCCTGTGTAAAAGTGCTTTTTAACATCTCTCTTGAATGGTCTGGCCCTAATTCTCAGACTATGTCCCTAGTTCTAGAATCCCCAACCAGTAGAAATAGTTTATCATTATCCACCCTGTCTTTTGCTGTTAATATTTTGAAGACTTTGATCAGATCACACCTGAAACCTTCTAAATTCTAGGGTGAGAAGGCCTAATTTGTACACTCTTTGCTCATAACGTAACCTCTAATATCCAGGTATCATCCTGTAAACCTAGATTGTACTCCCTCCAGGCCAAAATATCCACCGTAAAGGTGGGTGCGTAGATCTGCTCAAAGTTCCGCAAGTGTGGTATAACCAGTGTTTTGTCTAACTACAGCATAACTTCTGCATCCTTCTACTCCAGTCCTCTAGACATAAATGCCAGTATTCTAATAGCTTTCTTGATTATTTTCTGTCCTATTTTATGAATTTTAAAGATCTATGCCGATGATACCCCCAGTCTCTTTGGACAGCCACTGTATTTAACTTCATACTGTCTAGAAAGTACCCTGATCTATCCATTTTTGGTCCAAAAATCGATAGCCTCACACTTGATTATGTTGAACTTCATCTGCCACAGTTTTGACCATTCCCTTAGTCTATCAACACCCCTTTGTAATTTTATGCTATCGTCTACACTGCCTACAATGCTGCCTGTAAAATAACTCCACAGAAGCTGGTATCCTGCTAGAATTCTCCCTTTTTTTTTTAAAGCATGAACAGTCCTTGATTTCAATACTACCTCTTTCAGATTTGGATACCAGAGTGTCAACTGACACTCACCCTTTTTATATTATTAACCAGGGCTGCCTGATTGGATCAGATTAACAGCCATAATCAGGGAACTCATATTCAATGAGGTCCAGCTGGCTGACCTCGTTACAATCACTGGAGCCTACCTTTGTGATAGCAGCAGATTTGGATATATAACTTTCTATGCCATCACCCAAGTTGTTGATAAATAATGTGAATGACTGAAGCCCTAAACAGATTCTTGTGGGACACCACTGGTCACATCCTGCCAATTTCAGTACCTACCCATTAACCCATACTTTCTATCGCCTGCCACTCAACCAGTTTCCCAGCCATGTTGGTAATTTGCCCTCAATTCTATGGACTTCGACCTTTGTTAAAAATCTCTGATGTTGAACTTTATAAAGTGCCTTCTAGAAGTCCATATAAATAACATCAATAGACATTCTTCTATCCATTACCTTAGTCACCTCTTCAAAAAAAACTTCAGTGAGGTTTGTCAGGCATGATCTACCTGTCTTTAATCTATTCCGCATCCCCCACCCCCAATTAACTGAAAATTTTCAAGGTGTTCAGTTACCCCATTCTTGCTTATCGACTGCAACAAATCTCCTCCCGCTGATACTAGGCTAACTGGTCTGTAATTCCCTGTTTTTCCTTCTTTTGACCTTCTTAAAAAGCAGAGTGACCTGGGCAGTTTTCCAATCCAGAGGGCCAACACTTGTATGTCGGGAACTCTGAAGGATTATAGTTAAGGCATCTACGATATGCTTCCTTTAACACCCTTGGCCAGGAACCATCAAATTGGAGATTTGTCACTGTTTAATTCCATTAATTTCCTCATTACCAATGTTTTACACACATTCATTTTATTCAGTCTCCGAGATACTGAGATAAAGTAATTATTCAATATGTCTACCATTTCCCCATAGTCATTGATAATACCCTCCTGTTCAGTCTTTAGTGGGCCAACATTACTCCTGACCACCTGCTTTCCGTTTATCTAACTCTCAAATTTCTTCTTGATTCTGCTGCCCTGGCAAGTTTCCTTTCATAATCCCAATTAGTAGCTCTTATAAGCTACTTTGTGGTCCTTTGCAGGTCTTTGCATCTTTCCAATTCAGCAGGATCTGTGCTATCTCTTGGCATTTTTGTAGCCCTTTCAGAGTCATAGAGTCAAACAGCAAAGAGACAGGCTCTTCGGCTCACCATGTCTGTGCTAACCACCAGACACCAAGCTATATTAATCCATTTAGTTCTCGGATGCCCCTTATCTCTTTAATTGTCCATGGCTGTTTTTTTCTGTGAAGTGGAGCATTTCCCTCTTAGGAACGTAAACTGGTTTTGTATTGTGTAAAATGTTTCTTTAAATGTCCTCCACAGTTCTTTCACCATTAGCAGATTTTCCCAGTTCACAATCTCTGTCTCATCTCATTAAGGTTGGCCTTAGCCAAATTTAAAACTATAAAAGCTGATACATACTCTTTATTTGACTATATTTCATTTGATTATGTTACAATCACAATTTCAATCGATAGAAGAGCTTTAACCAGTTACTCAGACTGCCTTATGAGTAGAACTTTTGATAACTGTTCACATACAACTAGGTTACTAATTAGAGATAATAGGAACTGCAGATGCTAGAGAATCTGAGATAACAAGGTGTGGAGCTGGATGAACACAGCAGGCCAAGCAGCATCATAGGAGCAGGAAAACTTGACGTTTCGGGCCTAGACCCTTCATCAGAAATGGGGGAGGGGAAGAGGGTTCTGAAATAAATAGGGAGAGAGGGGGAGGCAGATAGAAGATGGATAGAGGAGAGGATAGGTGGAGAGGAGACAGACAAGTCAAAGAGGCGGGGCTGGAGCCAGTAAAGGTGAGTGTAGGTGGGGAGGTAGGGAGGAGATAGGTCAGTCCAGGGAGGACGGACAGGTCGAGGGGGCGGAATGAGGTTAGTAGATAGGAGATGGGGGTGTGGCTTGAGGTGGGAGGAGGGGATAGGTGAGAGGAAGAACAGGTTAGGGAGGCGGGGATGAGCTGGGCTGGTTTTGGGATGCGGTTGGGGAAGGGGAGATTTTGAAGCTTGTGAAATCCACATTGATACCATTGGGCTGCAGGGTTCCCAGGCTGAATATGAGTTACTGTTCCTGCAGCCTTTGGGTGGCATCATTGTGGCACTGCAGGAGGCCCAGGATGGACATGTCGTCTGAGGAATGGGAGGGAGTGTTGAAATGGTTCGCGACTGGGAGGTGCAATTGTTTGTTGCGAACTGAGCGTAGGTGCTCTGCAAAGCGGTCCCCAAGCCTCCGCTTGGTTTCCGCGATGTAGAGGAGGCCACAACGGGTACAGCAGATGCAGTATTCCTCATTGGCAGATGTGCAGGTGAACATCTGCTTGATGTGGAAAGTCTTCTTAGGGCCTGGGATGGCGGTGAGGGAGGAGGTGTGGGGGCAGGTGTAGCACTTTCTGTGGTTGCAGGGAAGGGTGCCAGGTGTGGTGGGGCTGGAGGGGAGTGTAGAGCGGACAAGGGAGTCATGGAAAGAGTGGTCCATCTGGAAAGCAGACAAGGGTGGGGAGGGAAAAATGTCTTTGATGGTGGGCTCGGATTGCAGATCTCGGAAGTGTCAGAGGATGATGCGTTGGATCCGGAGGTTGGTAGGGTGGTACGTGAGGATGAGGGGGATTCTTTTTTGGTTGTTATTGCGGGGACGGGGTGTGAGGGATGAGTTGCGGGAAATGCGGGAGACACGGTCGAGGGCATTCTCGACCACTGTCGGGGGGGATGTTGTGGTCCTTGAAGAACAAGGACATCTGAGATGTACGAGAGCGGAATGCCTCATCCTGGGAGCAGATGTGGCGGAGGCGAAGGAATTGGGAACAGGGGATGGCATTTTTGCAGGAAGGTGGGTCGGAGGAGGTGTATTCTAGGTAGCTGTGGGAGTCGGTAGGCTTGAAATGGATATTGGTTTCTAGGTGGTTACCCGAGATGGAGACAGAGGTATCCAGGAAGGAGAGAGAGGTGTTAGAGATGGTCCAGGTGAACTTAAGGTTGGGGTCGAAAGTGTTGGTGAAGTGGATGAACTGTTCGAGCTCCTCGTGGGAGCACGCGGTGGCGCCGATACTGTCATCAATGTAACAGAGGAAGAGGTGGGGTTTAGGGCCAGTGTAAGTACGGAAGAGGGATTGTTCCACGTAACCTACAAAGAGGCAGGCATAGCTTGGGCCCATGCGAGTACCCATGGCCACCCCCTTTGTCTGTAGGAAGTGGGAGGAATTGAAAGAGAAGTTGTTGAGAGTGAGGACGAGTTCGGCTAAGCGGATGAGGGTGTCAGTGGAGGGGGACTGGTCAGGTCTACGGGACAGGAAGAAGCGGAGGGCCTTTAGGCCATCTGCATGGGGAATGCAGGTGTATAGGGACTGGATATCCATAGTAAAAATGAGATGTTGGGGACTGGGGAATTGGAAATTCTGGGGGAGGTGGAGGGCGAGGGTGGTGTCACGGATGTAGGTAGGGAGTTCCTGGACCGAGGGGGAGAAAATGGTGTCAAGGTAGGTGGAGATAAGTACGGTGGGGCAGAAGCATTGTGGATTTTGGGAAGGAGATAGAAGTGGGTGGTGCGGGATTGGGGAACGATGAGGTTGGAGGCGGTGGGTGGGAGGTCACCTGAGGTGATGAGGTTGTGGATGGTTTGGGAGATGATGGTTTGGTGCTCGGGGGTGGGGTCATGATCCAGGGAGTGGTAGGAGGAGGTGTCGGAGAGTTGGCGCCTGGCCTCAGCGATGTAGAGGTCAGTGCGCCATACTACAACTAACCCTGCAGCCCAATGGTATCAATGTGGATTTCACAAGCTTCAAAATCTCCCGTCCCCCAACCACATCCCAAAACCAGCCCAGCTTGTCCCCGCCTCACTAACCTGTTCTTCCTCTCACCTATCCCCTCCTCCCACCTCAAGCCACACCCCCATCTCCTATCTACTAACCTCATCCCGCCCCCACTTGTCCGTCCTCCCTGGACTGACCTATCTCATCCCTACCTCCCCACCTACACTCACCTTTACTGGCTCCAGCCCCGCCTCTTTGACTTGTCTGTCTCCTCTCCACCTGTCTTCTCCTCTATCCATCTTCTATCTGCCTCCCCCTCTCTCCCTATTTATTTCAGAACCCTCTTCCCCTCCCCCATTTCTGATGAAGGGTCTAGGCCCGACACGTCAAGCTTTCCTGCTCCGAAGATGCTGCTTGGCCTGCTGTGTTCATCCAGCTCCACACCTTGTTATCTAGGTTACTAATTAATTCCGGCTCATTTGCCATTCCTAAATCAAGATTTTCTTGTCACCTTGCTGCATCCAGGATAAATTGCTGTAGGAAACTAACCCAGATACACTTCAGAAATTCACTACTTTTCTGACAGGTGCTTGTCTACCTCACCCAATCTAAGGTGAAGTTAAAAATCTCCCATTATCACTATCCTGGCTTTGCTACACACTTGTCTAATTTCTGTATTTGTACCATCAGCACTTCAGAGCTGCTTCCAGAGTCTGAACACAACACCTATTACAACTTCAGATCTTTTATGGTTCCTCAGTTCCACTCATATGATCTCCACTGAATGTTTTCCTCTCATTATATCCTCCATCACTATTGAAGTAATTTTGTTTCTAATCAGTAAAGTTACTCCACCTCCTCTGCATTTTCCCTGCCTCCTTTAAAGCTTCAAATCTGTTATATTTAGTTCCCAGTCCTGACCATCCTGCAGCCACGTCTCAGTCATAACGACCATGTCATAATCTCCCATTTGAATTTGTGCCTGCGCCATAGCTTTGCATGACTGGGCATTACAAAAGCACATCTAAATATTATGAGGGTTTCTGCCTGTACCACACTTCTTTTCCCCCTTTACTTATTCACAGGATGAGAGCATTGCTGACCAGGCAGCATTCATTGCCCATCCCTAATTGCTCAGAGGGCAGTTAAGAGTCAACCACACTGCTGTGGGTCTGGAGTCACATGCAGGCCAGACCAGGTAAGGATGGCAGTTTCCTTCACTAAAGGACATTAGTGAACCGGATGGGTTTTTCTTGACAATCGACAATGGATTCACAATCATCTTTAGATTCCTAATTCCAGATATTTATTGAATTCAAATTCCACAATCTGCCATGGTGGGATTTGAACCCTGGTCCCCAGACTGTTATCTGCCTTTCCAGATTAACAGTCCAACAATATGAAGAGAGGTTGACTAGCTATGAAGAGAGATTGAGTAGGTTAGGATTGTTTTCATTAGAAAAAAGGAGATTGAGGGGGGACCTGATTGAGGTCTTCAAAATCATGAAGGGTATAGACAGGGTTGATAGAGATAAGCTTTTTCCCAGGGTGAGGGATTCAATAACGAGGGGTCATGCATTCAAGGTGAGAGGAGAAAAGTTTAAGGGGGATACACGCGGAAAGTACTTTACACAGAGGGTGGTAGGTGCCTGGAACGCGTCGCCAGCAGAGGTAGTAGAGGCAGGCACGGTAGATTCATTTAAGGTGCGTCTGGACAGATGCATGAGTAGGTGGGGAGCAGAGGGATACAGATCCTTAGGAATTGGGCGATAGGTTTAGACAGTGGATTTGGATCGGCACAGGCTTGGAGGGCCGAAGGGCCTGTTCCTGGGCTGTAAGTTTTCTTTGTTCTTTGTTTGTTAATAATACCACTAGGCCATCGCCTCCCTTACAGGCAGTGAGTTCCAGACTCCCATCACCCTCTAGGTGAAAATAATCTTCCTCACATCCCACTCAGTCTCCGAACGTTACCTTAAAACCATGCCCCCGGTCATTGATCCACCTACCAAAAGTAAAGGTTTTTTCCTGCCTAATTTATCTATACCCCTCATGATTTTTACACGTCTCAGTTACATTCCCCCACAGTACGCTGTAGTCCAAGAAAACAACCCCAATCTATCCAATTTCTCTTCATAATTAAAACCTTCCAGCCCAGGCAATATCCTCCTGTTTCCCCTTTCTAGTACTATCACATCCCTCCTATAGTGTGAATTCCAGAACTGCACGCAGTACTCCATCTGTGGCCCATCTAATGTTTTATACAGTTCCAGTTTAACCTCCTTACTGTTAAACTCTCTATGTCTCAACTAATAAAGGCAAATATCCCATATGTCTTCTTTATCTCTTTGCCAACTGTCCTGCTACATTAAGGGACCAATGCACTTACACACCAAGATCCCTCTGATCCTCGGAGCTTCCCTGGGTCCTACTGTTCATCATCTATTCCCTTGCTTTGTTTGTCCAGCTCAAGTGCATTAACTCACACTTTTCCAAATTGTATTCCATTTGCCATTGATCAGGCAATCTGTCCAGCCCATCTATGTGCTCTTATGATCCAAGGCTATCCTCTTCACTATTTCCCACCCCTCTAATTTTTGTATCATCTGTGAACTAACTAATCAATCTTCTTGCACTCAAGTCTTGAGTGGCTCATGTAAACTACAAACATCACTGACCCCAGCACTGATCCCTGTGGGACTCCACTGGACGTAGGCTTCCAGTCAGAAAAACACCCTTCAACCATCACCCTCTGTTTCCTGCACCCTCTCAGCCAATTCCAGATACAAATAGCCAAATTTCCTTGGATCCCATGGGCTTTTACCTTTGCTATTAGTCTCCTATGTGGGACCTTATCAAAAGCCTTGCTGACGTTCAAGTAGACTCCATCAAATGCATTGCCGTCATTTACATACCAGGTTGCTTCTTCAAAAAATTCAATCAAGTTGCTCAGAAATGACCTCTCCTTAACAAAACCATAGTGGCTGTTCTTGAATAATCCCTGCCTCTCTAAATGCAGTTTAATTCTATCCCTCAGAATCGCTTTTAATAGTTTCCCCACCACTGAAGTTAGACTGACTGGCCTGTAGTTTCTGCTTTTGTCTTGAGTAATGGCACCACATATGTTATCCTCCAGTCCTCTGGCACCTCTCCTATGGCCAGAGAAGAATTGAAAATTTTTGCAGTCGTCCCTGCTACTTTTTTTCTTGTCTCACTCGTGGGATACCTTTCATCTGGCTCTGGATATTTATCTATTTTTAGGCCTGCCAGGCCACTCAGGACCTCCTATCTGTCTATTCTAGTTTCTTTAAGTATATCACATACCTTTTCCCTGATTTCTATATTCATATCGCCGTTTCACTTATGAACACCAACCCAAGGTATTCATTTAGGAGCCTACCTGCATCCACTGGCTCCATGCACAAATTACTACTCTTTCCCTAGTCCTCCTTTTACCCTTAGTGTTTATTTTACCTGCCAATATCCTTTCATATCCCCTTTTAGATCTCCTTGTCTCCCTTTTTAGCTCCCTTTTGCACATTCTATACTCGTCTGGGGCTTCTGCTGCTTTGAGCTCTTGATATCAGCCATGAGCCTCCCTTTGTGTCTTAATCCGATGTTCTGTATCCCTCCAGGGTTCACAGGATTTGATGGTCCCCTTGTTTCTTATTAGAACATGTTGGCTTTGCACTCTCCATATTTCTTCCTTAAATGCATCCCAATGTTCTGAGACAGATTTACCTGAAAGTATCTGCTCCCAGTCCATTCTGGCCAAATCATATCTGATCTTATTAAAATCAGCCTTCCCCCAGTTGAGAACTTTTGATTTCAGGCCCATCCTTGTCCTTTTCCATAACAATCTTGAATCTAAATCTTGTTACAATTGTAAGGGGCTCAGGTGAAACCATAGCTCCATGCAATTTTGGACTGCAGATTTAAGGAACGATATAGTAGCATTGAAGGTGATACAGCAATGGTTCACTAGATTGGTACCTCAGATGAGATGTTAACTAAATTGGATTTAGAAGATTAAGAAACGATCTTTTGTGATCTTTCAAAGTTATAAAGTGACGACACAGTAGATTCTGTGAAGTTATTTCTCCTGTATTGGGGGTGTAAAACAAGGTGGCGTCCTTCCAGGATAAGGGGTCAGACATTAGGGAGTGAGATGAGAAATTTCTTCACTGAAAGGGTGAAAGTCTTTGGAAATATCTACCCACATAGTTGTAGATGTGCTATTATTGAATTTATTGAAGGCAGAGATAGACATACATTTTGACTCTCAGGAAATCAAAATCAGCCATGATCGCATCAAATGTTGGACAAGGTTTCACAGACCATATGATCTCCATTTCTATTTCTTTTGTTCTTCATGAAGTCTTTAAAAAGAATTCAGAATCAGAATCTGGACCCATGTCTTTCTGAGATCAATGCTTTATTGGTCTGTATGCAATCTATGTATGAAGTTTCATTGCATTCTCTCCATTGGGTTTAGGGATGCCTTGTTGCTTAACAAACCAACGCATCCAATTTGCCAAATTTTCTTGGAGTCCATCGGGTCTCACCTTTATTAAGGTCTGTCATGCAGGATCTCATCAAATGCCTTGCTGCATTTGTAGAGTATATAAAACATTGCCCTCATCAACACATTTGGTTACCTCTTTAAAAAATTTACCTTGTTCAGACATGCTTTCCTCTTAACAAAACCATATTGACTGTTCTTATTTAATCCCTGCTTCAAATAGCAGATTAATTCCACTCCTCAGAATTGCTTCCAATAATATCCCCTCTACTGAGGTTAGGCTGACTCACTGATAGTTTCCTGGTTTATACCTGGTTTCTTTGTAGAATAAAGGTGCCTCATTGACTGTTCTTCAGAACCTCTCCTGAGGCCAGAGACAAATTGAAATTATTGCCAGCACCCCTGTTATTTCCTCCCTTGCCTCACTAACAGCCTGAGATGAAATAGATTTATCTATTTTTAAATCTTCCAGACCACTCAGAACCTCTTCTCTGACTTTGCTAATTTCTTTAAACATATCACAGTCTTTCTCACCGATTCTATACCCATACTGTCCTCCTTACTTGTGAACACTGACACAAAGTATTCATGTAGAACCCCACCTATATTCCCTGGCTGTGTGCACAACTTATTACTGTGGTCCTTAATGGGCCCAGCTCTTTCCTTAGTTATTTTTGAACGCTTAATATACTTGTAAAACTTGTAAAAGGCTTTTCTTTTATTTTAACCGCCATTATCCATTCATGCTCTGTTTTTGCACTCCTAATTTCTTTTTTATGTTCCTCCTTAACATTGTATACTCCGCTAGGGCTTCTGCTATTTTGAGCTCTTGGTAAGTGTCATAACCCTCCCTTTGTCTCTTTATCCAATCCTGCATATCCCTTGATATCCAGGGCTTGCTGGATTTGTTGATCCTACCCTTCATCTTTATCTTCGATTGCGGTGGCCATGTACTCTCCCTATTTTCTCTTGAATGCATCCCACTGCTCTGACACAGATTTACCCAGTCCACTTTGGCCAGATTATACCTGACCTTATTAAAATTGCCCCTTCTGCCAGTTTATAACATTGATTTCTGGCAAATCCTTGTCCTTTTCCATAATAATCATGAATCTAACCAAATTATGATCACTTTCTGCACATGCACCCCCATTGATATTCAAGCACTAGTTTGATTTCATTACCTAAGAGTAAGTCCAGAACTGTTCCCTGTCTTATAAGACCTTCTGTATACTGGCTTAAAAAGCTTTCCTCAATGCATTTTATTTATTTGAGTCTCTCTAAACATTTCACACCATGATTACCCCAGTTAACATTGGGGAAGTTGAAATCCCCTGCTATCACCGTGCAATTTCATTTACACATCTCTGAAATTTGCCTACATATCTGCTCCTCTATTTCTCTCAGATTGTTTGGGGCCAACAGTACCCTCCCAGTCATATCCTTGGATTGACCTCTAGCAACCATCTTCCTAGGTGCTAAGTGTGTATCCAACCAGTGATGAGTTTTCACCTGATTCCCATTGACTCCAGTTTTGTGAGGGCTGTTTGGTCAAATGCAGCCTTTATGTCAAGGGCAGTCACTCTTTCCTCCTCTCTGGAATTCAGCTCTTCTGTCAATGTTTGAATGAAGGCGATAATGAGATCAGGAGCTGAGTGTCTCTGATTGAACCCAAACAGAGCCTCAGTGAGCAGGTTATAAAGAACAAAGAACAAAGAAAACTTACAGCCCAGGAACAGGCCCTTC
>JAHRHZ010000023.1:52302075-52316570 GCA_024137785.1 Ginglymostoma cirratum
ATCCTGGGATAGATCCCATCCGGTCCTGGGGATTTGTCCACCTTAATATCCTTTAGCCTACCCAACACATCTTCCCTCCTTATGTCAACGTGATCCAGAGTGAACAAACTTCTATCTCTAATCTCAATATTCATCATGTCCCTGTCCTCAGTGAACACTGATGCAAAGTAATCATTGAGAATCTCACCCATTTTCTCAGGTTCGACACAAAACCTTCCTTCCTTATCCTTTAGTGGACCAATCCTTTCTCTAGTTACCCTCCTGCTTCTTATATATGAATAAAAGGCCTTGGGATTCTCCTTAATTCTGTTCGCTAAAGTTATTTCATGACCCCTTTTAGCCCGCTTGATTCCTCGTTTAAGATTGGTCCTACTCTCCCGATATTCCTCCAAGGACCGTTCTGTTCTTAGCTGCCTGGACCTTATGTACGCTTCCCTTTTCCTCTTGGCTAGTCGCACGATTTCTCCTGTCATCCACGGTTCACGAATCTTTCCTTTCCTATCCCTTGTTTTCAAAGGGACATGCCTATCCTGCACTATCTTCAACCTATCTTTGAAAGCCTCCCACATATCAAATGTGGACTTCCCTTCAAATAGCTGTCCCTAATCCACATTTTCCAGCTCCTGCCGAATTTTGATATAATTGGCCTTGGCCCAGTTTAGTATTCTTCCCTTCGGACCACTCTCATCTTTGTCTACGAGTTATTGCTAAGCAAGTGCTGCTTGATAGCATTGTCTAGTGTACCCTCCATCACTTTACTAATAATCAAGAATAGACTAATGGGATGGTAATTGGCTGGGTTAGATTTAGCCTACTTTTTATGTGTAGGATGTATCTGGGCAATTTTCCACATTGTTGAGTAGATGCCAGTGTTGTAAGCTTGACTAAGGGCTGGTCTGGAGTTCAAGTCTTCAGTATTATTGCTGGAATGTTGTCAGGGCCCATAGTCTTTGCAGTATCCAGTGCTTTAGCTGTTTCTTGAAATAATTTGCTGTGAATTGAATTGGCTGATGACAAGCATCTGTGATTGGAAGAATGATGAGGATGAGGTCAATTATATATTTCTCTCTGGCAATTTCCTCAGCATCTGTCACAGGCCCAGAGCAGCAGCAGTGTTCTTTAGGACTTTATCAGATCATCAATATTGCTGCTGTTGGGTCACTCTTCCTGATGTATTTAGAAGTGATGCATGTTGAGTGGCATGGTGACTAAGTGGTTAGTGAGGTTGTTTCATAGCGCCAGGGACCCAGGTTCGATTCTACTGTTGGATGACTGTCTGTGTAGACTTTGTGCATTCTCCCTATGTGTGGGTTTCCTCTGGGTATTCTGGTTTCCTCCCACAGTCCTAAGATTGTAGGTTAGCTGGATTAGCCATGGGAGATGCAGGGATGAGGTGGGTCTGTGTGGGATGCTCTTCAGAGGGTCAGTGTGGATGTGATGGGTGAAATGGCCTGCTTCCACACTGCAGGTTTTCTAAGTCCCCAGTCAGTGTCTGTGACTCCATGCAGCATTTTTTTTTACATTGTGGTGGCCCGGGATTCCAGCGGTCTGGTCAGATGCTCGAGCCCAGAGCCATAAAATGGACTAAGTGGACTTTGTCTTAAATTTTCTTTCTCTAAATCTCTTTTTTTCTCATTTGTTATATAAAGGACTGGAAGTGGAAGGACTGTTAATCTGAACTTTTTATCTCTTTATCTTTCCAATTTATTATTGGGATTTTGTATTTTTGAAGGTTTGTAATACTAGACATTTTATTTATTTTCGAGTCTATTTTCCTAAGAATTTCTACTCAAGAATCTGTACCTAGGTATATTTGTACCTAAGATGGCACCATAAGTGGTGACTTGTAAACTTTTCACTGTACTCACGTGAGTACATGTGACAATAAAGTTAATTCAATTCAATTCAGTGCTTCCACTGAGTAGTATTCAACATGGAGGAGCATTGATTCATCAGTCGAAGGTGGTAGTACGTACTAATCAGCAGGAGATTTCCTTAGTCTCCTTTGAGTTTCCTGAACTGAATGGCCCTACCAGAATTGAAACCGATCATCAGTGCACAAGTTATTGATGAGTAAATGCCACTTGATAGAATGGGTGATCAATAGTACTGTCACTTCACTGATGATTGAAAGTAGTGTGTCAAGATGAACCGTCCACTCGGCACTTCTGGCCAAAGATTGTTGTGAATGCTTCAGCCTCATCTTTTGCCTTGTTGAGCTGGGGTTTTCCATCATTGAGATGGGGGCATTTCTGGAGCCTTCTTCTCCATGAATTGTTTAATGGTTCACCACCATTCACAACTAGATGTGGCAGAACTGTAGAGCTTAGATCTGATCCACTGATTGTGGAATCCTTTTGCTGCTTATGCTGTTTAGCATGCAAGTAGCTTCACCAGGTTGACACCTCATTTTCAGGTATGCCCGGTGTTGGTCCTGGCATACCTTCCTGCACTCTCCATTGAACCAGAATTAACTCCCTAGGATTGTTGGGTAATGGTCAAGTGGGAGATAGGGCCATGAGGTTTCAGATTGTCCTGGAGTATAGTTCTGCTGCTGGTAATGGCCCATGGATGTGCATCCTTGAGTTGCCCGATCTGCTCGACGTCTGTGGTGAAGGTGAAGGCGGTACTTCATCACTCTTACCAATAATTTCCCAAACAGATGCACCTGCAGCTGACAGATTGGTGAGGATCAACAGCAGCAAAATTGTACTTCAACACAATCAACAACCTCGTAGCCTGGCTGCATATTCCCCTACTCAACCATTACCATCAAGCTGTTCCAAAAAGTCATCTTGTAGGCATTCCATGAATTCCCTTTCTGGGTGTAATTGAGGACACAATACAGAGGTTCATCCCAAAGAAAAGAAAGATTATCCGGGGGAGGATTAGACAGCCATGGCTGACAAAGGAAGTCAAGAAATGTATCAAAGAGAAAGAGACAGCCTATATAGTGGCCAAGAGCACTGGGAAATCAGAAGATTGGGAAGGGTACAAGAACAAACAGAGGATAACAAAGAGAGAAATAAGGAAGGAGAGGATCAAATATGAAGGTAGGCTAGCCAGTAATATTAGAAATGATAGTAAAAGTTTCTTTCAATACATAAGAAACAAACAAGAGGCAAAAGTAGACATTGGACCGCTCCAAATTGATGCTGGAAGGCTAGTGATGGGAGATAAGGAAATAGCTGAAGAACTTAATAAGTATTTTGCATCAGTCTTCACAGTGGAAGACATGAGTAATATCCCAACAATTGAGGAGAGTCAGGGGGCAGAGTTGAGTATGGTAGGCATTACAAAAGAGAAAGTGCTAGAAAAGCTAAAAGGTCTAAAAATTGATAAATCTCCTGGCCCCAATGGGCTACATCCTAGAGTTCTGAGGGAGGTGGCTGAGGAAATAGCGGAGGCGTTGGTTGTGATCTTTCAAAAGTCACTGGAGTCAGGGGAAGTCCCAGATGATTGGAAAATCGCTGTTGTAACCCCCTTGTTTAAGAAAGGATCAAGACAAAAGATGGAAAATTATAGGCCGATTAGCCTAACCTCGGTTGTTGGTAAAATTCTAGAATCTATCGTTAAGGATGAGATTTCTAAATTCTTGGAAGTGCAGAGTCGGATTAGAACAAGTCAGCATGGATTTAGTAAGGGGAGGTCGTGTCTGACAAACCTGTTAGAATTCTTTGAAGAGGTAACAAGTAGGTTAGACCAGGGAAGCCCAGTGGATGTTATCTATCTAGACTTCCAAAACGCCTTTGATAAGGTGCCTCACGGGAGGCTGCTGAGTAAGATGAGGGCCCATGGTGTTCGAGGTGAGTTACTGGCATGGATTGAGGGTTGGCTGTCTGACAGAAGGCAGAGAGTTGGGATAAAAGGCTCTTTTTCGGAATGGCAACCGGTGACAAGTGGTGTCCCGCAGAGTTCAGTGTTGGGGCCGCAGCTGTTGACTTTATATATTAATGATCTGGATGAAGGGACTGGGGGCATTCTGGCGAAGTTTGCCGATGATACGAAGTTGGGTGGACAGGCAGGTAGTACGGAGGAGATGGGGAGGCTGCAGAATGATTTAGACAGTTTAGGAGAGTGGTCCAGGAAATGGCTGATGAAATTCAACGTGACCAAATGCGAGGTCTTGCACTTTGGAAAAAAGAATACGGGCATGGACTATTTTCTGAACGGTGAGAAAATTCAAAAAGCCGAAGTACAAAGGGATCTGGGAGTGCTAGTACAGGATTCTCGAAAGGTTAACTTGCAGGTTGAGTCCGTGATTAAGGAAGTGAATAGAATGTTGTCATTTATCTCAAGAGGGTTGGAATATAAAAGCAGCGATGTGCTTCTGAGACGTTATAAAGCTCTAGTTAGGCCCCATTTAGAATACTGTGTCCAAGTTTGGGCCCCACACCTCAGGAAGGACATACTGGCACTGGAGCGTGTCCAGCGGAGATTCACACGGATGATCCCTGGAATGGTAGGCCTAACATACGATGAATGGCTGAGGATCCTAGGATTGTATTCATTAGAGTTTAGAAGGTTGAGGGGGGATCTAATAGAAACTTACAAGATAATGCATGGTTTAGAAAGGGTGGACGCTGGGAAGTTGTTTCCGTTAGGTGGGGATACTAAGACCTGTGGGCACAGACTTAGAATTAGAGGGGGTCAATTTAGAACGGAAATGAGGAGACATTTCTTCAGCCTGAGAGTGGTGGGCCTGTGGAATTCATTGCCACGGAGCGTAGTGGAGGCCGGGACGTTGAATGTCTTCAAGGCAGAGATTGATAAATTCTTGATCTCGCAAAGAATCAAGGGCTACGGGGAGATTGCGGGTAAGTGGAGTTGAAATGCCCATCAGCCATGATTAAATGGTGGAGTGGACTCGATGGGCCGAATGGCCTTACTTCCACTCCTCTGTCTTATGGTCTCTTATGGTCTTATGGTCAAGCCAGGGGATCAACCTGGTACAGTGGAGAATGCAGGGCGGTATGACAGGAACAGCATACGATTAAGAATAAGCTGTCAACCTGGTGACGCTACTAAACAGGACTACTTGCCTGCCAAACAGCATAAGTAGCAAGTGATATACAGTGCTAAGTGATACTGCCAATGGATCAGATCTAAGCTCTGCAGTCCTGCCAAATTCAGTCGTGAATGGTGGTGTATAAGTGAACAATTCACTGGAGAAGGAGGCTGCAGAAATATCCCCATCTTCAATGGTTGGGGAGCCCAGCACATCAGTGCAAAAGATAAAACAAGCATTTGCACCAATCTTCAGCCAAAAGTGTTAAGTGGGTGATCCATCTTGACCTCCTGCAATGATGCCCAGCAGTTGATACCAGTCTTCAACCAAATCAACTCACTCCACGTGATACCAGGAAATGGTTCAAGGCACTGGATACTGCAAAAGCTACAGGCCTTGACAACATTCCGGCAATAGCACTGAAGACTTGCTGCCCCCTAGCCAACTGTTCCAGTTGAGTTTCAACACTGTCATCTACCCAATAATGTGAAAAATTGCCCAGCTATGTCCTGTACACACAAAACAGGACAATTACCATCCCATCAGTTTACTCTTGATCATTAGTAATGTGATGGAAGTTGTCATCAACAGTGCTACCAAGCAGCAGTGATGCCCAGTTTGGGTTCCGCCGAACTCAGCCTTGGTTCAATCGTAGATAAAAGAGTTGAATTCCAAAGGTGAGGTGAGAGTGTCAGCCGTTGACATCTGTGCCATTTTCAACCGAGTCTGGCATCAAGGAGCCCTAGCAAAACTGGAATCAATAGGAATCGGGGATAAACTCTCCACTGTTTGGAGTCATGTCTGGCACATAAGAAGATTGTTGTAGTTATTGGTGGTCTCTCATCTCAGCTCCAGGACATCTCTGCGGGAGTTCCTCAGGGTAGTGTCTGACCCCAACCATCTTCAACTTCTTTATTAATGACCTTCTGTCCATCATAAGGTCAGAATTAGGGATGTTCACCGATGATTGCTCAACGTTCAACACCTTTCGTGATTCCTCAGATACTGAAGCAGTCTTTGTTCAAATGCAACAAGATCTGGACAATATCCAGGCTTGGGCTGACAGGTAGCAAGTAACATTTGCACCACACAAATGCCAAACAATAACCATCTCTAATAAGAGACAATCTAACTACCTCCCACCCAACGTTCAATGGTATTACCATCACTAAGTCCCACTGTCAAACTCCTGGGGTTAAAACTGACTAAAAACTCAATTGGACTCACCACATAAGCACAGTAACTATAATAGCAGGTCAGAGGCTAGGAACACTGCGTTGAGTAACTGACTTCCTGACTCCCCAGAACCCATCCACCATCTACAAGGCACAAACCAAGAGTGTGATTGAATACTCCCCACTGGACTGGATGGGTGCAGCTCCAACAATACTCAAGAAGCTTGACACCATCCAGGAACAAGCAGCGTGTTTGATTGTGTCGTCAGCAAATCATCACAAGCTACTTTTAATTCAGCTACTTATTAAGAAATCTCACAGAATGTTATGTCTGTGAGATGTCAAGTACTGAAACAATGATTTAAATTTTATTGCATGTAGCAACCAAAATAAAACCCTTCACGTAAGTAAATTAAGCCTCACAACCCAACTTGGCTATTACTTGATTATTGGTGGTATTTAGCTATGATTACAACCGACATGCCTGTCTCTGATGTCTAGAGTTTGATCCTTGTACAGAGTTGTTTTTGAGGTTCTGCTGAAAAAGAGTTCTGTTGTTGAATTCTTGTGCAGTTTCTCATTCTTCAGGTCTATGGCATGACATAATAGATTATCCTTTAGATTCTTTCATCCGATATATTGATTACTGTTCTGGAGTCTCTGAGTCTGCAGTTTACATCCTTAGCAGATGTAACTCTTTTTTTCCTTGTTACATTTAGCTTTAACTGTCTGTTTCAAGACCCAGCCTGTCTTGTAGTTAACTCCTTACATTTTTCTGCAGGGCATTCATTTGTCATATAGTCATAGAGTCACACAGCACGGAAACAGACCCTTTGGTCCAACCAGTCCATGTTGAGCATAATCCTGAACTAAACTAGTCCATCTGCCTGCACATGGCCCATAGCCCTCCAAACATATCTTATTCGTCTACTTATCTTAACGTCTCTTAACATTGTAAATGTACCCACATCCACCATTTTATCGGGCAGTTCATTCCACACGTGAACCACTCTCTGTGTGAAAACATTGTCCCTCATGTCTTTTTTAAGTCTTTTCCCTCTCACTTTACGTATATGTCCTCTAATATTGAAATCCCCTATGCTAGGGAAAAGACATCTGCCATTCACCTTATCTGTGTCCCTCATGATTTTATAAACCTCTATACCACCTAAATGTGTTGAAAAAGTCCCAGCCTATCTAGCCTTTCCTTATAACTCAAACCCTCCATTCCTGGCAACATCCTTGCAAATTTCTCTGAACCCTCTCCAGCTTAATAATATTTTAATAATATCCTTCCTATAGTTCTTCTGGCATGAAGCAGCCAGTTATCATGCAGATGTTAAACAGTTTTGTTTATGTACCATCAACTTCTTCTTTGCCCAGATATGGCTAAATGCTTTCAATCCCATATGAAACAGCTCATCTTTGTCCCTTAACAGCCCATTCCAGACAGAGTAATTGCTGATTCCATTGTGTGCAACAGTTTATCTCTGTTGATTATTTCAATCCATGAACAGTTGTTAAAGTTCTGAATTTTATGAGATCACCATTGGCACCACATCCTCTCCCTCTACCACTGATGCTCAGTAGCAGCAGTGTGTACAATCTACAAGATGCACTGCAGAAATTCACCAAAGATCCTTAGACAGCACCTTCCAAATCCACAACCACTTCCACCTAGAAGGACAAGGCAGCATATACATGGGATCACCACCACCTGCAAGCTCCCCTCCAAGCCACTCACCATCCTGACTTAGAAATATACCACTATTCCTTCACGGTAGCTGGGTCAAAATCCTAGAATTCCCTAATTTCTGAGTGAATGAACTATAGTGGTTCTAGAAGGCAGCTCACCACCACCTTCACAAGGACAGCCTGGGACAGGCAATAAATGCTGGCCCAGCCAGTGACACCCATATCCTTAAAATTTCTCAAGAGAAAAGGGTGAGGTCAAGAATGCTTTTCCTTCATTTTGGTCCCCTCACCATCTGTTGCAGATCCAGTCTAGCAGTTCTGTCCTTTAGGACCCAACCACCTAAGATCAGTAGTGCTGCTGCAGAGCCACTCTTAGTGGTGGACATTGAAATCTTCTGCTTGAGTACATTCTGCATTCTTACCACCCTCAGAACTTCCTCAATGAGTTGTTCAACGTGAAGGATTCCAGATTCCTCAGCCACTGGAGGAACAATAGGTGGTAATCAACCCATGTTTAACGTAAAAAAGTTATATTGTGTCATCTGAAACAAGCCAAGGATCCTAAAAGAGGTAGTATTGGTTGTAATTTTAAAGCAGGTGCTTAGAGGCCAGTTAGCCTAACATCTAATGTGGAAAAGTATTGGAATCAATTATCAAGGAAGTAATAGCAGAACATTTGGAAAATCATCCTTTATCAAGCAAAGACAGCATAGCTTCATGAAAAGGAAATCATGTCTGACTAATTTATTCAAGTTTTTCAAGGAAGTCTCAACCAGAATGGATAGAGAGGAACCAGTAAGTGTGTTGTATTTGGACTTCCTAAAGGCGTTCAACAAGGTATCTCACAAAAGGTTAAGTCATAAGGTGAAAAAGCCCATGGTGGTGGAGGTAGTATATTGGCATGGATAGAGAGTTGGCTCATGGGCAGGAAACAGAGAGTGGGGATAAAGGGTTCTTTTCAGATTGTTGACCTATGACCAGTGGAATTTAATAGGGATCGGTGCTGGGCCTGCAACTGCTAACAATACATATTAATGACTTTGAGGGAGGAAGTGAATGTACTGTAGTCAAATTTGCAGATGACACAAAAATAAGTGGAAAAGTTGTGAGAGGCAAATAGAGTACATTGTGGTAAAATGTGAAGTTGCTCATTTTGGAAGAGTAAACAAAAAAGGATTGTCATTTAAATGGAGGAAAACTGCAGAAAGCTGCAACACAAAGGTCTTGGGGTTACTTGTACTAGCAGTGTGTACGATCTACAAGATGCACTGCAGAAGTTCACCAAAGATCATTAGACAGCACCTTCCAAATCCACAACCACTTCCACCTAGAAGGACAAGGCAGCAGTGCCAACCACAATGCCCTTACAGAACGAAATTCCAGGATTTGATTCAATGACACTGAAGGAACAGCGATATATTTCCAAGTCAGGATAGTGAGTGGCTTGGAGGGGAACTTGTGGTTGGCAGTGTAATGGCCTCCAAGGGAGTTTACGATTTGAGCAAAATGTTTCAAATGCAGTTAATTTTTCTGCAGGTTCCCGCATTGCTTCGTTTTTTATGGATCTTTATTCACGACCGAATGAGAAGGAAAGAGGATCTTGGACAACGTCCTTTATTTGTGAGTTGGCCTGAGAGAACTTTGGGGAAGGAAACATGTTAGAGTTCTGCAAATGGCATTGGCACAAAAAATGTGGGATTCAGAAATCTTATTGGTCCAAATCTTCTATATCCCTATTTCTGATCCAGACCAGACATAAAGTTACTGAGTACTTCTGCCTGAGGCCGGACCTCCAATTAAGGATCTATCAGAACACCAGTCTCTTAAGGTATCAGCACAGGTGAATAAATTGGTGAAGAATGCATATGATGATACTTGCTTTTTCAGTCGAGGCATAGAGTTTAAGAGCTGGGAGGTAATGCAGGAACTGGATAAAACACTGTTAGGCCACAGCTGGAATATTATGTGCAGTTCTGGAATGCACAGTAAAAAAGGGATGCGATAGCACTAGAGAGGGTAGAGAAGAGATTTAACAGGATGTTGCCCGGGCTGGAGAGCTTCACTTATCCCACAGGATCTGAACATGTCGGAAGATGGTGTTGCAGTTCTCTGACAGGGATCTCAAGGTCTGGATGGTCTGGGTTGTGCAAAGGAGGGGACTCTTCTCTTTAGCGGAGCAGAAGAGAAGGCCACAACTCCAGACCCTGGCTGCCTGATCTTGGGTTGCTATCAGGATGGGTGCAATCTCAACAGTGTAGGAGGAATGGCCAGCAGTGCTGAAAAACAATTAATGACCTTTCCTGTTCCACCAGTGTACATTCTTCTCTCTGCTAACTCACGCACTCTGTATACTTGCTACTGTACACAGCTCTCACCTCTCTCACAATTGCCTGCAACATCTTTCGTCACTCACTCTCATTCTTGTACAACATCCCAGACCATGTACCCTGCATACACTCACTCCCCCGGAACACCTCACCACCTCTCTCCCACCTGAGCCAGTACTAAAAGCCAATCCACCCACTTTCCTGTCACTCATCTCTTCCTTTCACTTATTTCCCCAAAGAAGCCACCCCCAAATTGGCAGAAAGGGCCTGGATGGGTGGAGGTGTGCCTGCTTTTCGAATCCTTAGTCCCTAAAGGAAGAGAGTACTGTCCCTTACAGGAAAAAAGTTAGTACCCCTCCTGTATGAATATCCATGTCCCAACAACCGAGTAAGTACCAATCTCACATTAACCGTGCTGTCAGTGTCATTCATTGCACACGTCTAACCATTGGCTGCGATGCCTTATCTCTTATGTCTTGCAGGTACCAGCTGATGTCCATAGCCCCAATGGTGAAGCAACTAGCTCCACCAGAAGCCAGCTGACACCCTCTGAGGGCAAGAGCAGCAAGTCCTCAGAGGAAACATTGGCAGGGCTGCCTCCTGCTTCCAACAGCTCAGATACTGATATCATGAACAGATTTTTAATCTGTAAGGGAATCGAGAATTCTGGGGAAAAGGCAAGAAAGTGAAGTTGAGGGTTATCAGATTGGCGATGATCTCATTGAATGCCATTGCAGAATTGATGGGTTGAATGGCCTGCTCCTGTTCTTATGGTCTATCTTGAAGGAACGTCAGGCTTAGAAAGTTTGTGAGCACAATCTATTGAGCACCTCAGAGCGACAGCTCCACAGCTAGATGAGGAAGATACAGCCCCAGGCCCTGACACTCGCAGGACAGTCAGAGACTAGGTACCAGCTCTCGCCAAAGCAGGAGAGGAGCCTGTGGGTGTGGACAATCAGGGATTTCATCCACATGCACAGGGAGGGTCAGCAGCAGCAGACAGGAATGTGGGAGGAATGGCCCTCATTGCCCAGAAGCTGCAGCAGACCAGCCTTTGTGGACAAATTGGAGCTGCCATGGAGTGCCAGGCCCACCCCCCTGAGGGTCTGCATTGCCCTATCCACTGGGCCTCTGAACCCAGCCATGATGAAGGGGCATGGCAAACCTTGACCCCAGTCCAGGTGCCCTTTCCTCATAAGGAGACAGGGCAGTGCCAGGAGGTACCCACCCAGAGGAAGGTCCACACACAGCCCCCCACCCCACTTCAGAATTACCCACTCAGGACACTCCAGAAGTGGTCAGGCCCTTGATCCTCACCCTGTCTGCAACACCCCACCCCAACCCTGGAAGTTCAGTCCGAGGAGGGTTTACTTGCCTCTAGCAAGAAGACCCTTGATATCTCAGACCATACAGATACAATCATCCCCAACTTTCCCAACCAAACCTCCAGGGACAATGGGGTTCACTGTTGAATGAGTCCCCTCTACCCCAACTGAGGGACCAGGGAGTGCCCTGAAGCATAGTTGGAAGGAGAGGAGGAAAAAAACATATTGAGGGCATTTAGGTGCCCTGAGTCACAATGCACTGCCCATGGATTAACATGTTTGTATAAGTTGGCTTGTTTTTGTAGATCTGGTTGTTTGTCTCTCTGTGTAGCCCTGAATGTGACCTTCCCACGCTGATGCCTAATTTTGGGGCAGCACAGTGGCTCAGTGGTTGGCAATGCTGCCTCACAACACCAAGGATCCAGGTTCAATTCCACCCTTGGGTGACTGTCTGTGTGAAGTTTGCACATTCTCCCCATGTCTGCGTGGGTTTCCTTTGGGTGCTCCAGTTTCCTCCCACAGTCCAAAGTTGTGCAGGGTAGGTGGATTGGCCATGCTAAATTGCCCATAGTGCCCAGGGATGTATGGGTTCGGTGGCTTAGACATGGGAAATGCAAGGATAGGGGAATGGGTCTGGGTGGGATGCTCTTCAGAGGGACAGTATGGACTTGTTGGGCTGAATGGCCTGTTTCCACACAGTAGGGACTGTATGACTTCATGTCCACACAAGATGTTCCATGGATCGATATCTGTGCTGAGTGATTCCTGCAGCATCTGAAAGCAAGAGGAACAAGTTGGATACAGGGCAGTGGGTCCTACTGACACCATCGCCCATGTCCTCCAAAATCTCTCTTCCATCCCAGTTTCTGTGTTCATACATGTTGATGTGAATGAGGTGCTCAGTGTGGGGGGCAGGGAGTGTGGTGTTAAGTAGGGGGTCAATGCATTAGGATGGACGGGGATTAGGGAGCCCGCAGGTCATAGAGTTAGACACAAAAGAGGGGCTACGGCCCTTCATGGCATAGTCATAGAGTCATGCAGTCCAACTTGCCTACACAACCAGATATCCCAAACTAATCTAGACCCATTGCCTGTATTTGACCCATATCTCTCTAAATTCTTCCTATTCACGTAGCCATCCAGATGCCTTTTAAATATTGTCATTGTACCAGACTCCTCCACCTCCTCTGGCAGCTTGTTCCATACATGCACCACCCTCTGCATGAAAAAGTTACCACTTAGGTCCCGTTTAAATTTTTAAAGAAAAGAAAATGCAATGCAAAAAAAAAACATTTTTCGGAAAACAGATGAAACAAAGACTAGAAAATAGCCAACAAGTGGCAGTACTAAAGGTAAACACTTCAATTTAAGAAGTGTCGGATAAAAGGCTGTTGAGCTGAGGATATGTATTGAAATATGGGAGTATGATGTACAGCCATTACTGAGACATTGCTGAAATGAGGGAAGGAATGATAGCTCAACATTTCCGGTTACAGGATTTCAAGAAAGCTGCTAAAAATGTATCACAACATTGATTGAAGAAACAACTATAATTCTGAGGAGGGATGAAATGGTAGAGAGACCATTCAGCAGGCCACTTGGCTTGGACTGAAAAGAACAAAAAAGGGGCCAATCACATTACTGGGAATGTACTAAAACCTCCAAATAGTGAGTGGGAAATAGAAGCGAAAATACGAAGACAAAATCTCTGAAGAGTGCAAAAGCAACAAGACAATAATAAGAGATAATAGGTACTGCAGATGCTGGAGAATCCGAGATAACAAGATGTGGAGCTGGATGAACACAGCAGGCCAAGCAGCATCAGAGGAGCAGGAAAACTTGACGTTTCGGGCCTAGACCCTTCTTAGGCAGAAATGAAGGGTCTAGGCCCGAAACATCAAGCTTTCCTGCTCCTAAGACAATAATAATAAGGGATTGCAACTACTCTAATTTTAACTGAGATAGAATTAGTGTGCAAAACATGGAAAGGATTCTTATAACGTACTCAGGTGAACATTTTTAGTCAGTAAGTAATAAGTCCAAGAAAGCAGGTAGCTCTGGACTTAGTTTTAGAAAATGAAGCTGGGAAGGTAGCAGCTGTATGAGTAGGGGAGTAGGCAGGTATACCAGTAAGCCCATTGTCTTGTATTCTATGACGTTTCATGTGCTCATGTAAATACTTCTTAAATGTCTTGAGGGTTCTGACCTTTCAGGCAGTAAGTTTCAGATACCATCCTTTAGGTGAAAAAGAATCTTCAAATCCCATCACACCCTTAGTTTCTGTGGACAGATCTGACGGATTAACCTATGCCCATTCCTTTGAGTAATCTATAAGTCCCAGGCGATACTTGCCCAGAGTTCTGACTGAAGGCTTCACCTCTCCCCGACCATGTTAACCCCTTAGACTGACCACCATGGAGACAGGATTGACAGTGACCCATCCCAAGACTGACGGTGACTCACTCCCTGGATTGACTGTGACCCATTCCCCGGATTGACAGTGACCCATTTCCTGGACTGATGGTGACCCACTCCCCTGACTGACAGTGACTCACTCCCTGGACAGACTGTGACTCACTCCCTGGACTGCAGAGGCACAGACCCCCTGTTTGAGAGCATCCCAACTGGATTCCTAAGTGTGCCCAATCCCCTGGGCTGGTATCAGAGCCAGCCCATGCCTTACTATGCCAGGAACCCCTGACTGACAGCTGTCTCCATGGAGTTCAGTGAGGGAGTCTGCCCTCAGACTTTGAGAGCTGGCTGCCTGCTTGCAGCACGTGCCATTGTGTTTGCTGCAGAAGCTGCTGGTACCTGATGCTGGTGTGAGAGTGATCGAGCTCACTGCTGTCCAGTAAAATGGCCATCCCCCTGTGACTGAGGACTGAGGGGCAGCAAGGCAAGCTGCCTAGTCATGTAACAAGCATGGGGCTGGATGAACACAGCAGGTCAATCAGCATCATAGGAG
>JAHRHZ010000023.1:52316970-52333932 GCA_024137785.1 Ginglymostoma cirratum
TAGGCCCGAAACGTCAATTTTCCTGCTCCTATGATGCTGCTTGACCTGCTGTGTTCATCCAGCCCCATGCTTGTTATCTCGGATTCTCCAGCATCTGCAGTACCTTTTATCTCTGCCTAGTCATGTGACTGCATTAATTATCTCAACAAGACAAGGCAGGGATGGTGTTACGATCCAGGTAGGTGCTTACTGAGTGAGTGCTAAGGGAGAAAGTGAGCAGCCCTGAGCTGCAGCCTGGTTTGTTCTGTGAGCTGGATGCCTGATCCTGTGGAAAGTGTCCCTAAAGCAGCCTTTCACTGGTTTCTGTGCCCTGCAATGCGGGTCTGTGCTTCCTGAGTGCACTGCGAGTGTATCGGAGAGGTACGGTGATGGTCATGATGGGTTGGCAAATATCAGTTAGCATTGTCCATGGACAAAGAGTGCATGTGGCTGGTGCCCATGCATCATACTCTGAGATGCTGCTTGGTGCTGAGCTCAATGAGAGGCTAATTGTAGCCAAGGGGAAATTAAATCACCAGCTACCCGCTCTGATTCCCACGTTTAGAATTCTCGATGTTTGGATTGTTCGGCCCACTTGGTAAGATAAGAAGCTGAATATGACTGAGTCGAGTTGCTGCAATAATGGGATTAAGAAGCAATAACCTCCCTTCATTGGCAACTCACTGTTGCCTAGCAAGAACCCACTACACCACTTGTGCAATTGCATAAAAGATGCAGTGAGTTGTACCCGATGTTGAAATGGGCCTCACCAGACCTCTCATTCGATATGCCACAGCCCACATTGCTCAGAACCCTGTGATGTTTTGCCCTCTATGTCTGACAGTTTCAACAGTCTGCGTACATCTATCATGATCCTCCTCATTCTTTACTAAATTTCCAACTTTGGCATCTTCTACAAATGGTGAAACTTTACATTGAAGACTCATGTCCAGTTCACTAATAAATATTGAAAATATCATTGGCTCTAATATTGATTTCTGGGGAATACCACTGCATATACTCCTTCAATCTGAAAAATCCTTCATTTTACTTTCTGTTGCTTAGCCAATGTTATGTCATGCTGCTACTGTCCTTTGATGTCCTGGGCTTTAATTTCAATAATAATTCTAATATGGGGAGCTATTCAGTGATTTTCATGCTATACGTTCCACCTAGGGGCTATGATTTATCATTATCGATCCAATTTTTTTTATATCATCTATTATTGTCCTTAATGCAAAATAAACCAAAACATGAAACTTATTCAATATAAGCACATACTGTAATGTGTACCATTGCTAGTTACAAATATAATAATATGTATTCTATGCCAGTTACAATCATATGCTATAATACACCGTTTATGTCATTTACAATGATAAACGTTAATACAGTGTCAGTTGGTTACAACTGGTGACTGCAATAAATGAGATTTATTAGTAATGCTGTAACCATGCCAAATTAATTGTGCAACCAGTAAATCTCAGGGGAATGTCACATGATAAGTCAACCAAAATAGAATGTTAGTGATGTAATCTAACACAGAGATTCTTCATAATTTATGTTTCTGGTACTGTATTATTTTTGTTAATATTTTGTCATTCTCTCCTAAACAGCCAGGAGTGACTTGTTGGGAGTAAAGCCAGTTGCCTTCCTTGCATGTAACCAGCTCCCACCAGTTGGCTCTGTGCCATCACTCATGTCCTTTTCAGAGGTTAAGTCTCTGTTCCATGAGGTAAGATAACTGGATGAAACTGAGTAGCTTTTAAACCAACTGTTGCAAGTTCAATCAAACCTGGAACTGCATTTCATGAATTGTGAGTAAACAACATTTCCCAGGCCACCAAAAGGGCTCTTTTCTGCTTTGATCCTCCTGATGCCGTTCAGACTAGAACATTGGCACTGAAAATCGCATCTCTTTTGCACAAGCTTTTCTGGATTTGTTTGCCTATTATCTTAAATGGAAAGAAGATTGAGTGGGCACATAAAACTGGCTGAGCGTTGCCTTGGCCCATATTCTAGCAGATAATCCTACTGTACATTGCTTCATGTCAAGCAAAGCAAAGGGGGCAAGTTTACCCGTCATTGTCATCCACGTTCACATGCATAAAGTTTACAGCTGCGAAATACACAAAAACATGTGGGGACAATGGGATACCTGAGCAGTACTGTAAAATGGATGAAAATAGGTTAAATCAAGATCATCAGAGAAGTAAGACATCTTTCCAATTCAATATCAGCCACTCTGTTGTAAATGTCAAGTTCTAATCGGAGGATTTATACAGTTAATGGCAGGACCCTGAACAGCAATGATGTACCGAGTGATCTTGGGGTTCAAGTCCATAGCTCCTTGAAAGTGGCCATACAAGTAGATAGGGTGGTAGAAAAAGGCATATGGCATGCTTGCCTTTACTGGTCAGACATTGAACCAGGATGTCATGTTGCAGATTTATAAGACTTTGGCTAGGCCACCTCAGAAGTATGGTGTTCAATTCTGATCGCCACATTACAGGAAGAGCGTGGAGGCTTTGGAGAGGATGCAGAAAAGGTTTATCAGGATGCTGCCTGAATTAGAGAGTATGAGCTATAAGGAGAGGCTAGAAAAACTCACATTGTTTTCTGTGGAGCAGCAGAGGCTGAGGGGAAACTAGTTAGAAGTTTATAAAATTATGAGATGCAAAGATAGGGTTGACAGCCAGAATCTTTTTCCCAGAGTTGAAATGTCTAATACTATGGGGCATGTATTTAAAGTGAGAGGGACAAAGTTCAAATGAGATGTGAGAGGGCAAGTTTTTTTACATTGAATGGTAGGTGCCTGGAACGCATCGCCAGGTGTGGTGGTGGAGGCAGATATGATAAGGTTGTTTAAGGGGCTTTTAGATAAGCACATGAATATGCAAGGAATGGAGGGATATGGATCAAGGGCATGCATAAAGATTACTTTAATTTGGCATCATGTTCAGCACAACACAATGAGCCGAAATGCCCGTTCCTGTGCTGTACTGTTCTATTGTCCAATGCCACCAAGACTGGGTTTGATCTTCACAGACTCCATTTGCAATGGGATTCAAACCAAATCTCTTTGATGGTGATTGCTTTTAGTCAGCTGGTATACAGATACCACTCTGAGGTAATGTAAGGTCAATATTTGGTATAATATTTGTGAGTTAACAGGATGTGTTGTGTAGCCTGCACTTAGTGAATAACCCTAGCAGATGCCTGTGGTTTTCCAATAATACTCAAGCAGGCAACATGTTGCACAATTTTCCCATTGACATATTTCACTCCATATCGCTGTAGATGGGCTATTCAGTTTGTGTTCATTGTGAATTCTGCTTACAGTTTGGACATGCAATGCAGCACATGCTGACCAAGGTACCATACGTCATGGCGGCCGGACTCAACAACATTGAATGGGATGCTGTTGAATTCCCTTCCCAGTTCATGGAGAACTGGATCTATGATAACAACACAATACCACTGATCAGTGGCCATTACCAGACAGGAGAACCATTGCCACAGACTATCTTTGCACAGCTACTAAAAGGTACAGTGTAGCATTCAAATTAGTCTCCTTCAGACTCCTTTCTTTTCATTTTTAGACCAACACCAACATCTCTGAACAGTTCTAAGGTGCTACAGTCTATAAAAAATGTGAACACACTGGAGAGAGTGCTGAAGGCATTTACAAGAATGGTCACAGAGATAAGCAAGTTGGGTCATGAGGATAGATTGGAGAAATTGGGGCTATTACCGTTGAGAAGAAGAGGCTAAGAGGAGATCTGAAAGAGCTTTGCAAAATCATAATACTGGTTAGAGTAACTAGAAAGAAACTGTTCCCGTCTATAACAGTGCTCTGCTTAGCACCAGTGACAGGATAGCTGAGGGATTGAGGGAAAGAGGCAGAATGATGAACAGGTTTTCTAACACATCACTGAAGGTTGTGGGGGGAGGGGGAGGTAGAAGCTTCAAAGAGGGATGTGCAGTACCTAGAGGGGTTGAGAGCATCACAACTCACAACCACCACCCCCCCACCCTGCCTCTCTCCGCTGTAGTGGTTGGTTCAGCTTGAACTTGCTGTCCTTCCATTTATCCTCAAGGTCAAGGGATTTAGGAAGGTTATCATGACCAATCGTTCTTTTCTTTTTGCATCTCTCATGAAATGTCTAATAAAGGCAAATTAACACAGTATTTCTGAAGAAGGGTCTAGGCCCGAAACGTCAGTCTTCCTGCTCCTCTGATGCTGTTTGGCCTGCTGTGTTCATACAGCTCTACACCTTGTTATCTCAGATTCTTCAGCATCTGCAATTCCTACTATCTCTTAACACAGTATTTAGGTCTTTTAGGTGAACTCATCAGAGAGTTTCTGGATTAAATGTTGCTTGAGTATTGGTGAAATTTTAACAAAACTTCTGCAAGGTCTCGCAATTTGTGTGTTTTTTTAGATGTCCTCCATCTATCTCCAGCAGTGATGAGCACAAAATGGTAAGTGTCCCTTTAAGCAATGCTTGAAATCAACATTTGAGGTCTTGTCTACTCCAACATGGAGAGATGTGCAGACAAACATGAAGCTGTGCCACCTCTAGACTGAGTGCTAGCAGACACTGAAAGAGGAAATAGGCCCTTAATAAGCCTTCAGGCTATCTGCACTAACACACACGCCTTTCTTAAGATGACAACTTCCGTGAAATACAGGATAAACTGGCTTTTAAACTAAACCCTCCCCATCTTGGAGGATTCTTAGCCCTGAATGAAATTGCTCTCATGATGTTCTAAGAGAATGACGACTGACATCTACATAACACTCAACCCATGGCCACCCAACACCTAAAAATTATCACAGCCAATTAAATATTTTTGAAGTGTAGTGTAATGTAGAAAATGCAACAGCCACTTTGATTTGGTAAGCTCTCACAAGCAACAATGTTTTACTAACCAAACAAATTGTATTTGTGAGTTGGCTTGAGGGATAAATATTATCCAAGGCTCCAGGGAAAATTTTCCTGTTGTTCTTTGAAATAGTGCTATGGGACCTGAGAGTGCAGACAGTTCGATATCTAACCTGAAAATGATACTTTCATAAGTGCAACATTCCCTCTGTCCCACATTGGAGCTTGTGCACAAGTGCTGGAGTGATGCTCCATTTATAGGTCTGCAGGGATAGTGTACTGGGGGAGAGGGGGGTAAACCACTCCTTCATTCCTATTTCACCAATGTTCCTTCCACAAACAATCCCAGCCAAAACAAATTAACACACAAATCATGAAAAACCTGAATAGCTCAGATGGAGGTCATTATTCGTCAGACTACGGCTCAGAGTTGCTCCAAAATCCAAATGATAGCACCGTTTAGCCAAGTGAGTGGCAAACAGCAGAATTAAATGGTGAGTTTTCTTTGGAGAGTTTTGTGCAAGGTAGTGCACGTATATCTTCTTTCTGCAACTGAAGAACGAGGAGCTGTGAATTAATACATTTCTTCCAGTATAAGCAGGTGTACCTCTCTGCAAACATGACTTACAATTCAAAATTGGTTGTCAGTGTCACTGGGTCCTCACACATTCAGAATTGTCTGGCAAATGTTGTCCAATTCAAGACTCACAACAAATGTTGTTGCAAGTTTTGCAAATGTAGACTGCTGGATAGAATCAGTATTTCATTTGTTGCAAACAGCCAAAGAGACAAACTGTTTGATATAACCAGCCAATGTTTAAGATGGTTTATGTTCCTGGCATCATGCTGGCAATGAAATTCATACACTATGTTATTTGTCTTTGTGATATACAGCATACCTCCTTGGCTTGACAGTAGCATTCTTTCAGTTGTAAACACTGTAAATGTTGCACATGTACACTGGTGTGTACTCATTCATGTTGTGAAATAGATGATGCTATTACTAGACATGTCAGATCACAGACAGAAACCTGGCTTGATAAATTGTTTTTCAATTTGCTTTGCTTTCAAAAAAGTGGTATCTCTTTGAAACATAAGCATACAATGCTGCAGATTTTCCTTTTAATAATAAAACAAAAGTTTATTAACAAGAGAAATGAAGATAAAATAGAATGAATCAAACCATCCATTTGTTATACAAATTCAAAGATTTTTAAACAGTAAAAGTATAATCCCGTTAATCGAAAAGGGTTCAAATTTGGTAAGGAAGATGTGTTGTAAACACTGTTGGTGAATCAAATTGACAAGGCCCAGGACCAGCTAAGATGCATCTAAGGATTTTGAAGGAACTCAGATTGGAAATTGCAGGGCCACTGACTATAATCTTTTGGTCTTCCCCAGACACAAGGGAGCTGCAAAAAGACTGGAAAATTGCAAACATTACTGCCTTGTACAAGGGGTTATAAGGATAAACCCAGCAATTACAGGCTAGTCAGTTTAACTTTAGAGGTAGGGAAGCTTCTAGAAACAATTATTTGGGATAGAATTAATAGTCACATGGCCAAAGATAGGTTAATTAGGAAGAGTCAGCATAGATTTCTAACTGGGAAATCACACTTGACTAACTGGCTGGTGTTTTTTGAGGAAGTAACAGAAGATTTGATGAGGGTAATGATGTAGATGTGGTATACATGGATTTCCAGAAGGCTTTTAACACAGGGCCACACAAGGACTTGTGAGGAAGATTTTATATCGTGTTATGAAAGGGACAGAAGCAAAGTGGATACAAAATTGGCTAAGTGATAGGAAACAAAGACTAATGGTTATTGGGCATTTTCAGGCTGGAGGAACGTTTGTCATGCAGTTCCCCAGGGTATTGGCTTGCCTGTTTTTCTATATATTAATGATCAGGATCTTGTTGTACAGGGGACTATTTCAAAGTTTGCAGATGACACAAAACTTGGAAGAATTGTAAAATATGAGGAAGACAGTGCAGAACTCTAAAAGGATATTGGAGTAGGTGGAAGCTGGCAGACTAGGTTCAGTGCAGCGCAATGTGAGGTGATGCATTTTGGTCAGATAAACGTTGAAAGACAATATAAAACGGGGGTCCAATTGTAAACAGGGTACAGAAGCAGAGGAACCTTGGTGTATATGTGTACAGATCATTGAACATGCCAAGACAGATGGAGGCAGCAGTTAATAAAGAATACAATGTCCTCAGCTTTATTAATAGGGACATGGAGCACAAGAGCCAGGAGGTGTTGTTAAACTTGTACAAGATGCTTATTAGACCTCAGCTGGAGTATTATGTACAATTGTGGGTGCCACAATATTGGAAGGATATGAACTAAATGGAAAGAATACAGAAGTGCTTTATAATAATGGTCCCACAGATGAGAAACTTCAGTTAAGAGGATATATTGAAGAAGTTGGGGCTGAGCTGGATAGAGTCGACAGGGAGAAACTGTTTCTGCTCATAAAAGGAGCAAGAATGAGAAAGCATATACTTAAAGCAATTTGCAAAAGAAGCTAAGGTGATATGTGTAATTCTGTGTTCTGATTTCTGTGATTCTCTTATTCTGAGCTGCCAGGGACTCAGACTGACTTGTTGGTCTACGTCAGAGGGCAGTTAAGTGATAATCACTTAAACCTGGGACTTAAGGGTCTAGGCCTGAAATGTCAAGCTTTCCTGCTCCTATGATGCTGCTTGGCCTGCTGTGTTCATCCAGCTCCACACCTTGTTATCTCTGATGTGTCAGCCTGACTGGGTAAACAGAGCAGGTTTCCTTCCTTAAAGCTCATTCATGAATGACTTGGCTTTTGGAACTATTCAATGGCTTCTTGGTCTCTTTTATTGATACTAACATTTTATTACCATTTCTTTAAAAACTGCATTTAATTTCTCAACTGTTATGGAGAGATAATTAATTCATATTCTTTATATTATTTTAGAGACTTCTTTTATTATGAGTGCATGGTCATAACATGCTATAATATTGTGCTCTTATGATGAAGGCTGAGTAACAGTTGATTATAGAATGTATATTGTTAATAATTCATTTTGAAAAACACTTAATAGTCCAACAAAAACTGAAAGAACTGTGGAAGCTGTAAATCAGGAACAAAAACAAAGCTGCTGAAAATGCTCAACAGGTCTGGCAGCATCTGTGAAGGGAAAAAACAGAGTTAACATTTTGGGTCCGGTGATCCTTCCTCAGCGGAGCTGTAATAGCTCCAGCCATTTTTTTTTAAGCTGAAACAGCTTGAGATGGACAGTAAAGTATTAAATCAGTAGACAGAGGAAGACTTATTAATTTTGTAGCATTTATTTCTAAGCTTAAAACAATAAAGGATAAGGGACAAAGAAGGCTGGTCTGACTCTGATTCTGATTAAAATGTTATAATGGCCAAACAAGAAACAATTCATTGTCTGTTGGTAATATTCTAGAGATGTGAGCATCACAGTTAAGGCCATGATGTATTACTTATGCCTGGTGGACTTTGGCAGTGTGCTGATAAGCTTCCTTCTTGAACAACAGCAATCTGTGAGGGTGTTTCCACATGGCTGTTACGCAGTGACTTTAGCATTTTTGAAAGCCAAGAATGAGGAGTTCACTCTATCTAGCACCTTCAACATTCACTTCATTCAGCACTAACATGCAGTACCATCTACAGGGTGCATTGCAGTAACTCATCCTTTGGCAGCACCTTCCAAATCCACGGCCTCCACCACCTTACGACAAGGGCAACAAATAAATGGGAACACCACGACTTTCAAGCTCTTCCCCCAGTCACTTACCATCCTGACTTGATAATATATTGCCATTCCTTCAGTGTCACCAGGACAAAAAGCACAGTAGGTGCACATTCATCTTCCCAGATAGCCACTCAGAAATGAGGATAATTTACTGCTGGTCCAGGTTCGATGAGTTCTGAGAGGACTGCTGTGTTCATTCCACAATCTGCAGTATTCAAGCACGGGAGCCTGGTGCTGCTTGAAGTCAGTTAGACGAGTTGTTTAGAGGTTTTTGCGTCACTCAGTATTCCCTCTGCACATTCCTGACAGAGTCGACCTCTGTCCCTTCCCAAACAAAGTATTTGGATCAGCCACAAGCCAGGGAATCCAATGAGGGAGTGGAGATGTTAGACCACCTCAGGGGAGACTGTGACATCAACCCTAAAGTGTTTCGCACATGCCTCTGCATTCTTAAAGAACAAAGAACAATATAGTACGGGAACAGGTCCTTCAGCCCTCTAAGCCTGCGCCAACATATTTTGCCCTTCCACATTAAAACTGTCTTCACTTACAGTATCCGTATCCTTCTGTTCCCTTCCTGTACATGTACTCGTCCAGGTGCTTCTTGAATGCTGCTACTGTGCCTGCTTCCACCACTTCCTCTGGCAGCACATTCCAGGCACTTACCACCCTTTGTGTGAAAACTTGCCTCGCACATCTCTTTTAAACTACACCCACGCACCCGCCCCCCAACAACACTTGAACCTGTGTCCCCTAGTAACTGATGCCTCCACAAGGGAAAAAGACTCATACTTTCCACTCTATCCATGCCATTCACAATCTTACAAATTTCTATTAGGTCGCCCCCACCACCACCCCACCCCCGCAACCTCCTGCATTCCAGTGAAAATAAAGCCAGTCTATCCATCTTTTTGTCATAGCTAAAATCCCCCATACCAGGCAACATTCTTTTTCGTACTCTCCCCAAAGCATCCATATCTTTCTGCTACTGTGGTGACCAGACTGTACACAATATTCCAAGTGTGGCCGAACTAAAGTTCTATAAAGCTGCAGCGTAACTTGACTATCCTTATACTCAATGCCCCTTCTAATGAAAGCAAGCATACCATAGGCTGAGAGATAGTAGGAACTTCCAATGCTGGAGTCTGAGATAACAAGGTGTGAAGCTGGATGAACACAGTAGGCCAGGCAACGTCAGAGGAGCAAGAAAGCTGATGTTTCAGGTCTGGACCCTTCTTCAGAAATGGGGGAGAGGAAGGGGACTCTGAAATAAATAGAGAAAGAGGGAGGATAGAGGAGCAGACAGGTCAAGACGGACAGGTCAAGGAGGCAGTATGAAGCCAGTACAGGTGAGTGTAGGTAGGGAGTTGGGATTGGGGTCGGTCAGTGAGGAGGGGGGGGCAGGTAGGTGGGAGGGAAGATGGACAGGTCAAGGAGGCAGGGAAGAGGCTGGTCAGTAGGAAGTGGGAGTGGGGGGTTGGTCAGTGAGGTGGGAGGAGCGGATAGGTGGGAGAAAAAACAGACAGGTCAAGGAGGCGGGGATGAGATGAGCTGGTCTTAGGATGAGGCCGGGGTGGGGAGATTTTGAAGTTTGTAAAGTCCACATTGAGACCATTGGGCTGCAGGGTTCCCAGGCGGAATATGAGGTGCTGTTCCTCCAGCCTTCGGGTGGCATTGTTGTGGCACTGGAGGAGGCCCAGGATGGACATGTCATCGAAGGAGTGGGAGGGGGAGTTGAAGTGGTTTGCAACTGGGACGTGTTGTCATTTGTCACGAACAGAGCGTAGGTGTTCCACAGAGTGGTCTCCAAGCCTCCACTTGGTTTCCCCGACGTAGAGGATGCTGCGTCGGGAACAGCGGATACAATATACCACATTAGCGATGTGCAGGTAAACATCTGTTCAATGTGGAAGGTTTTCTTGGGGCGTGGGATGGGGTGAGGGGGGAGGTGTAGGGGCAGGTGTAGCACCTCCTGCAGTTGCAGGGAAAAGTGCCAGGGGTGGTGGGGCAAGTGGGGAGTGTGGTGCAGACGAGGGAGTCACAGAGAGAGCGGTCCCTCCGGAAAGCATATAACGATGGGGAGAGAAATATATTCTTGGCTGTCGGGTCAGATTGCAGGTGGCGGATGTGGCAGAGAATGATGCGTTGAATCCGGAGGTTGATGGGATGATATGTGAGGACAAGGGGAAATCTGTCTTTGTTGTTATTGCGGGGAGGGGGTGCGAGTGCTGAGGTGCGGGAAACGCGAGAGATGCAGTTGAGGGCGTTTTTGACCACTGGGGAGGGGAAATTGCGGTCCTTGAAAAACAAGGTATTCTGGGATGTCCGGGAGTGGAACGCCTCATCTTGGGAGCAGATGCAGCAGAGGTGAAGGAATTGGGAATAGGGGATAGCATTCTTGCAGGAAGGTGGGTGAGAGGAGGTGTATTCTAGGTAGCCGTGGGAGTCGGTGGGCTTGAAATAGATATCAGTTTCCAGGTGGTTACCAGAGATGGAGACAGAGAGGTCCAGGAATGAGAGAGAGGTATCAGAGATGGTTCAGGTGAACTTGAGGTTGAGGTGGAAGGTGTTAATAAAGTTGATGAACTGTTCCAGCTCCTTGTGGGAGCACGAGGCAGCGCCGATACAGTCATCGATGTAACAGAGGAAGAGGTGGGGGATGGGGCCAGTGTAGCTGCGGAAGAGGGATTGTTCCATATATCCTACAAAGAGGCAGGCATAGCTCGGGCCAATGCGGATACCCATGGCCACCCTTTTGTTGTTTTTACTAGCTGATCTACTTCTACTGCGACCTTCAGTGATCTGTGGACAGGCACACCCAGGGCAGCATGGTGGCTCAGTGGTTAGCACTGCTGCTTCACAGCACCAGGGACCCAGGTTCGATTCCACCCTCAGGTGACTGTCTGTGTGGAGTTTGCACATTCTCCCTGTGTCTGTGCGGGTTTCCTCTGGGTGCTCCAGTTTCTTCCCACAGTCCAAAGATGTGCAGGCTAGGTGGATTGGCCATGCTAAATTGCCTGTAGTGTTCAGGGAGATGTAGATTATGGATGTTTATAGGGGGCTGGGTCTGGGTGGATGCTGTGAGGGTTGGTGCAGACTTGTTGGGCTGAAGGGCCTGTTTCCACACTAGGGATTCTATTCTATACCTCTGCATATCAATAAAGATTCTGCCATTCACTGCATAATTTCCAACTGTACTTGACCTTCAGAAATGCATCACCTTGCATTTGTCTGGATTAAACTCCATCTGGCATTTTCCTGCCCATGCCTCCACCTGAACTATATCCTGACAATCCTCCTGATTATTCACAACTCCATCAATCTTTGTATCATCCGCAACCTTACTAATTAGATCAGCCATGTTTTCATTCAAATATTTATGTAGACCATGAACAGCAGAAGTCCCGACACTGATCCCTGTGGACCACCACTAGTCACAACTCTCCAGTCGAAAAGCACCCCTCCATCGCTACCCTCTGTCTCCTATGATTAAGCTAGTTCTGTGTCCATCTTGCCATCTCACCCCTAATACCATGTGACATTAGCTTTTGTACCAGTTTGCCATGACAAAGGCTTTACTGAAGCCCATGTAGATAACATCAACCACTTTTCCCTCATCAGTCATCTTTGTCACCTCCTCAAAAAACTTAATTAAGTTAGTGAGACACAACGTCCCCCACACAAAACCACACTGTCTATTGCTAATAGGTCCATTTGCTTCTAAATGTGTATGGATCTTGTCCCTGAGAATCTTTTCCAATAATTTCGCTACCACTGATATGACACTCAGAGGTCTGTAATTTCTCGGTTTATCTTTCCTACTCTTCTTAAACAGTGGGACAACATTAGCTTTCTCCAGTCCTCTGGCACCTCACCTGTGGCCAAACAGGATACAAAGATGTCTGCCAATGCTCCAGCAATTTGTTCTCTTGCCGGCCTCAATATTCTGGGATAGATCCCATCAGGACCCAGGGACTTATCTACCTTAATACTTTTTAAGATGTCCTACACCACTTCCTTTTTAATAGCTACTTGGCTTAGAAATTCGACAGTCCCTTCCCTGAGATCATCCTCCATCAACTCGTTCTCTTTGGTGAATACTGACACAAAGTACTCTTTTAGGACCTCACCTACCTTTTCTGGCTCCGCACATAGATTACCTCCTTTGTCCCTGGGTGGGCCAACCCTTTCCCTGGCTACCCTCTTGCTTTTTATATATGTATAAAAAGCCTTGGGATTCTCCTTAATCCTGTTTGCTAACATCTTTTCATGACCCCTTTTAGCCCTTCTAATTCCTTGTTTAAGTTCTTTCCTACATTCCTTGTATATTTCAAGGGTTTAATCACTTCCCATCCTCCTAGACCCTACGTATGCTTCCTTTTTCTTTTTGACCAAGGACATAACATCCATTGTCATCAAAGATTCACGTAGCTTGCCACACCTACCCTTCATCCTTGCAGGAACGTGCTGCTCCTGAATTCTTATCACTTCCTGTTTGAAATACTCCCACATGTCTGATGTGGATTTATGCTCAAATATCCGCCTCCAATCAAAATTCTCCAGTTCCTGCCTAATATTGTTGTAGTTCACCTTCCCCCAATTTAACACCTTCACCTGAGGACTGCTGTTATCCCTATCCATGAGTATCTTAAAACTCACGGTATTATGGTCACTACTCCTGAAAGGCTCCTCCACTGACACTTCATTTACCTGACTGGGCTCATTTCCCAAAACTAGGTTCAGTATAACCCCTTCCCTGGTTGGACTGTTTAGATACTGTGTCAAGAAACCCTCCTGAATGGTCCTTACAAATTCTACCCCATCCAAGGCCCTAACACGAAGTGAGTCCCAGTCAATAAATGGGAAGTTGAAACCACCCACCACAACAACCCTGATGTTTTTACATCTTTCCAAAATCTGTCTACATAGTCTGTCTTTTCTCTCCTGCTGGCTGTTTGGATGCCTGTAGCATACCCCTAACATTGTGATTTCACCTTTCCTATTCCTGAATTCTGCCCATATAGCCTCGTTGCATGAGTCCTCTGATGTATCCTCCCTCAAAACAGCTGAGAGATATTCTTTTACCAGTAATGCAACTCCCCCACCCCTTTTACATTCTCTTCTATCACATGTGCATCTATTGCCCTATTCCTTTGGTTCCATCCCCCTGTCACACTAGTTTAAACCCTCGCCAACAACTCTACCAAGTACCCCTCCCAAGGATATCAGTCCCAGTCCTGCCCAGTTTGTACAGGTCCCACTTTCCCCAGAACTGGTCCCAATGCCGCACAAGTCTGAAACCCTCCCCCTCACACCATCTCTTCAGACACGTGTTCATCCCAAATATCCTGTTGTTTCTACTTTGACTAGCTTCTAGCGCTAGTAGTAATTCTGAGATAACTGCCTTTGAGGTCCTACATTTCAACTTACTTCCTAGTTCTCTCTATTCTGCTTTTAGCACCTCATCCTTTTATTAACCTATGATGTTAGTACCAATGTGCACCATGACCAATGACTGTTCACCCTCCCCCTCCAGAATGTCCTGCGACCATACCGAGACATCAGGACCCTAGCACCAGGGAGACAACATAACATCCTGGATTCTCATTTGCGGCCACAGAAATGCCTATCTATTCCCCTTACGGTTGAATCCCCTATAACTATTGCATTTCTATACCTATCTCTCTCTCCCTCTGCAGCAGAGCCAAACATGGTGTCATGAACTTGACTGCTGTTGTTCCCCTCAACAGTATCCAAAACGGTATCTGTTTTTCAGGGGAATAGCCGCAGGAGATTCTGCACTGCCTCCTTAGCTCTCCTGCTCTGCCTGGTGGTCACCCATTCCCTTCCTGCTGGTGGAGGCTGAGTCTGCGGTGCGACCACCTCTCTATATGTGCTATCCATGATACTCCGCTTCGTGAATGCTCTACAGTGTTCCCAGATGCTGTTCCAACTCTGAAACTTGGGCTTCCAGAAGCTGCAGCTGGAGACACTTCTTGCATACATGCAGGTCCCAGGCACTGGGAATGTGCCCAGTTTCCCACATGAGGAGCAGACTACAATTTGAAGATCTCCTGCCATGTCTTATCCCTTTAACTTAATTAATCCTTATAATGTCAAATACTTTTAATACTAAATTGAAGCTGCTGGTGCTCCCCGCTCTAATAAAAAATTTCTAAAAACTTACCTGCTACTCACCAACAACAGTTTCTAGAAGGTGTTAGGGTCACCCTCCTTTACCTGCTAGAACTCTCGATGCTGACCTTCCTGTCATGGCGTTCTGTCTCCTCTTCTCTGAACCTTGCCTCTCCTTTTTCTTAATTAGAGGAGGAAGGAGGGATGGAAATACTACAGTAATGCAATGTTTGGGGCTAGCCATTCCTTAACAGCAGGTTCTTCCAGGATGCCCTTCACACCCGTGCTGACTGCAAAGTCCTCTCCCAGAATGCAAACGAGCAATGTCTCAGCACCCTCTGCTTCCCCTAACATGACCAATGAGGAGTAGATTCATACAGTGTGGAAAGAGGCCATTCTGCCTCTCAATGCACCAACCCTCCTAAAAGCATCCCATCCAGACCCATCCCCCCCCCACCCTATCCCCATAACCCCACATTTGCCATGACTAATCCACCTTGCCTGCACATCCCTGGACACTATGAGGCAGTTTACACATCTTTGAACTGTGGAAGGAAACTGAAGCATCTGGAGGAAACCCGCACAGACAGGGGAGAACATGCAAACTCCACACAGTCTGTCACCCAAGGCTAGAATTGAACCCAGGTGCTAACCCACTGTGCTGCCATGCTGTCCAGATGCATGGCAGAGTAATAGTTTTGGGATTTTGATCTAAGGCCTACAAGTGACGTGCAGCAATGTAGCCTCTCAATGCTGGTTAGAGAGGTGATTCTACATAATGTACCAAGGTTCAGAATATTACACTAATTTGTTAGTCAAGGACAGTTATAACGGTGGCTGAAAGAACTTTTGACGAGCACTCGTCTACTGAGGTGGTATGGGCTGAGGTCAGAAACAGGAGAGGAGAGGTCACACTGCTGGGAGTTTTTTTTAGGCCTCCGCAAAGTTCCAGGGATGTGGAGGAGAGGACTGGCAAAACGATTCTGGGCAGGAGTAAAAGGAACAGGGTGGTCATTATGGGAGACTTTAACTTCCCCAACATTGACTGGAAATGCTATAACTCTAGTACGTCGGATGGATCAGTTTTTGTCTAATGTGTGCAGGAGGGTTTCCTGACACAGTATGTCGAAGGGCCGACAAGAGGGGAGGCCACACTGGATCTGGTACTTGGTAATGAACGAGGCCAGGTGTTTGATTTAGTGGTAGGTGAGCACTTTGGAGAGAGTGACCATAATTCGGTTACGTTTAGTTTAGCGATGGAAAGGGATAGGAACATGCCACTGGGCAAGAGTTATAGATGGGGGAAGGGCAATTATAATGCGATTAGGCAAGACTTAGGAGGGATAGAATGGGGTAGCAAAATGCAGGGGATGGGGACAATCGAAATGTGGAGCTGGTTTGAGGAACAGATATTGTGTGTCCTTAAAGGTATGTCCCTGTCAGGCAGGGAGGAAGTGATACGGTAAGGGAACCTTGGTTTACAAAAGAAATTGTATCTCTTGTTAAGCGGAAGAGGGAGGCTTATGTGACATTGAGATGAGAGGGTTCAGATGAGGTGATGGAGAGTTACAGATTAGCGAGGAAGGATTTAAAGAGAGAGTTCAGAAGAGCAAGGAGGGCACATGAGCAGTCATTAGCAGGTACAATAAAGGAGAACCCTAAAGCTTTCTATAGGTATGTGAGGAATAAAAGGATGACTAGGGTAAGAATAGGGCCAGTCAAAGACAGAAGTGGGAAGTTGTGTGTGGACCCTGTGGAGAGCGGAGAGGTGCTAAACGAATATTTCTCATCTGTTTTCACTCGGAAAAAGGAGAATATTGTAGAGGAGAAGATTGAGATACGGGCTATTAGACTTGAAAGGATTGAGGTTAGTAAGGAGGAGGTGTTATCAATCCTAGAAGGTGTGAAGGTAGATAAATCCCCTGGGCCGGATGGGATTTTTCCGAAGATTCTCTGGGAAGCTAGGGAGGAGATGGCGGAGCCTTTGGCCTTGATCTTTGAGTTGTCATTGTCTACAGGTTTAGTACCAGAGGACTGGAGGATTGCAAATGTTGTGCCCTTGTTCAAGAAGGGCAGTAGAGATGACCCAGGTAATTATAGACCAGTGAGCCTTACATCTGTTGTAGGAAAAGTTTTGGGAAAGGATTATAAGAGATAGGATTTATAATCATCTAGCAAGCAACAATTTGATTGGAGATA